>CM059795.1:5539506-5657006 GCA_030435695.1 Brachymystax lenok tsinlingensis | reverse complement strand
CTAATGACATAGGAATAACACTGTGCAATGTGTACTAATGACATAGGAATAATACTGTGCAATGTATACTAATGACATAGGAATAATACTGCGCAATGTATACTAATGACATAGGAATAATACTGTGCAATGTATACTAATGACATAGGAATAATACTGTGCAATGTATACTAATGACATAGGAATAATACTGCGCAATGTGTACTAATGACATAGGAATAATACTGTGCAATGTGTACTAATGACATAGGAATAATACTGTGCAATGTATACTAATGACATAGGAATAATGCAATACAAGGCAGGAAGGCCATACTAACGGACCCACTAGGCTAATATTGTACAGGTCAAAGTGCCTTCAATAGACAATACAAAATGTATTATGTCACGAATATGTTCACAGACATTTTACATGAGCAATTTGATATTTTTGTTGTTGTTGTAATAGTGTATAGGCCTTTAGACTGTAATTACGTGTAGGTGGGAAATATAGAGTTGGCTTACACAGGCTGGATTCTCATGGGGACTGTGAGGCGTAGCATATGAATAGTTTGGTAAGAAGTCAGCTGAACTGTTGTCTCCCTGAGTACAGCCAGGAGTCTAAACACTGAACTAATGCTATACGAATGCACAAAAACATTTGAGTTGGATCTCTGCAAGGGTAGAAAAAACTGAACTGTTCCTAAAAATACCTATGGATTTTATTTTTTTAGGCTTTCTATAATATTGTGACATATCCGAACAAGACTATTTTCCTTCAAAATAATGTTTCATAACCTTTAAATAGGAGTTTACAGACCCTTTGGCATGCACACGCACACACGCACACACGCACACACGCACACACGCACACGCACACACACACACACACACACACACACACACACACACACACACACACACACACACACACACACACACACACACACACACACACACACACACACACACACACACACACACACACACACACACACACACACACACACACACACACACACACACACACACACACACACTGCCATGGTCTCTAGTAGTCTTAAGGAGGACGTTGAATGCTGTGTGGAATCCAGTTCATGATACAAAACTAGAGTAGAAAAACAAAATACAAATAAAATATTAAACTATCCTGACAGAGAAGAAGAAAACTACAGTATTCCGGTGTAATACAACTGTATAATAGAAGTGTAATCTGTAATACAACTGTATAAGAGAAGTGTAATCTGTAATACAACTGTATAAGAGAAGTGTAATCTGTAATACAACTGTATAAGAGAAGTGTAATCTGTAATACAACTGTATAAGAGAAGTGTAATCTGTAATACAACTGTATAAGAGAAGTGTAATCTGTAATACAACTGTATAAAAGAAGTGTAATCTGTAATACAATATTAACTGTTACAACTAGAGAAGTTTAATCCATAGAAATAAAAGATTATAGTGGGAAAGTGCTTTGTTTTATAACTTCTCCTACAGTATTTAGAATTGTTGCAGCATTGATGTTTGAGATCAGTCTGGGTTGGAGATCACAGAGAGATCAGTCTGGGTTGGAGATCACAGAGAGATCAGTCTGGGTTGATATGGAGATCACAGAGAGATCAGTCTGGGTTGGAGATCACAGAGAGATCAGTCTGGGTTGATATGGAGATCACAGAGAGATCAGTCTGGGTTGGAGATCACAGAGAGATCAGTCTGGGTTGGAGATCAAAGAGAGATCAGTCTGGGTTGATATGGAGATCACAGAGAGATCAGTCTGGGCTGGAGATCACAGAGAGATCAGTCTGGGTTGATATGGAGATCACAGAGAGATCAGTCTGGGTTGATATGGAGATCACAGAGAGATCAGTCTGGGTTGATATGGAGATCACAGAGAGATCAGTCTGGGTTGGAGATCACAGAGAGATCAGTCTGGGTTGGAGATCACAGAGAGATCAGTCTGGGTTGATATGGAGATCACAGCGAGATCAGTCTGGGTTGATATGGAGATCACAGAGAGACCAGTCTGGGTTGGAGATCACATAGAGATCAGTCTGGGTTGATATGGAGATCACAGGGAGATCAGTCTGGGTTGGAGATCACAGAGAGATCAGTCTGGGTTGATATGGAGATCACAGAGAGACCAGTCTGGGTTGATATGGAGATCACAGAGAGACCAGTCTGGGTTGATATGGAGATCACAGGGAGATCAGTCTGGGTTGATATGGAGATCACAGAGAGATCAGTCTGGGTTGGAGATCACAGAGAGATCAGTCTGGGTTGATATGGAGATCACAGAGAGATCAGTCTGGGTTGATATGGAGATCACAGAGAGATCAGTCTGGGTTGATATGGAGATCACAGAGAGATCAGTCTGGGTTGGAGATCACAGAGAGATCAGTCTGGGTTGATATGGAGATCACAGCGAGATCAGTCTGGGTTGATATGGAGATCACAGAGAGACCAGTCTGGGTTGGAGATCACATAGAGATCAGTCTGGGTTGATATGGAGATCACAGGGAGATCAGTCTGGGTTGGAGATCACAGAGAGATCAGTCTGGGTTGATATGGAGATCACAGAGAGACCAGTCTGGGTTGATATGGAGATCACAGAGAGACCAGTCTGGGTTGATATGGAGATCACAGGGAGATCAGTCTGGGTTGATATGGAGATCACAGAGAGATCAGTCTGGGTTGGAGATCACAGAGAGATCAGTCTGGGTTGATATGGAGATCACAGAGAGATCAGTCTGGGTTGATATGGAGATCACAGAGAGATCAGTCTGGGTTGATATGGAGATCACAGAGAGATCAGTCTGGGTTGGAGATCACAGAGAGATCAGTCTGGGTTGGAGATCACAGAGAGATCAGTCTGGGTTGATATGGAGATCACAGCGAGATCAGTCTGGGTTGATATGGAGATCACAGAGAGACCAGTCTGGGTTGGAGATCACATAGAGATCAGTCTGGGTTGATATGGAGATCACAGGGAGATCAGTCTGGGTTGGAGATCACAGAGAGATCAGTCTGGGTTGGAGATCACAGAGAGATCAGTCTGGGTTGATATGGAGATCACAGAGAGATCAGTCTGGGTTGATATGGAGATCACAGAGAGATCAGTCTGGGTTGATATGGAGATCACAGAGAGATCAGTCTGGGTTGGAGATCACAGAGAGATCAGTCTGGGTTGGAGATCACAGAGAGACCAGTCTGGGTTGATATGGAGATCACAGGGAGATCAGTCTGGGTTGATATGGAGATCACATGGAGATCAGTCTGGGTTGGAGATCACAGAGAGATCAGTCTGGGTTGATATGGAGATCACAGAGAGATCAGTCTTGGTTGATATGGAGATCACAGAGAGATCAGTCTGGGTTGGAGATCACAGAGAGATCAGTCTGGGTTGATATGGAGATCACAGAGAGATCAGTCTGGGTCACTTCTGTCCACACTTATTTTCTCCCAAAAAATTCATTGACCAATTTTGTGAAATGTATTCCACAGTTCTACAATGTTTTTTATAAGGCATATTTATAATGATGACAGATTTCGATAGCTGTTAAATGTAGATAAGGCATATTTATAATGATGACAGATTTCGATAGCTGTTAAATGTAGATAAGGCATATTTATAATGATGACAGATTTCGATAGCTGTTAAATGTAGATAAGGCATATTTATAATGATGACAAATGTAGATAGCTGTTAAATGTAGAATCTGTTGATAGTGTATGGTTGAGTGATAGAACTAATATTGTGTTAGTGAGTCATGAGAGGACCCCTTGACCCCTTTGACCTGTAGTGTAGCTGGAGTAGTGTAGAGATGGTGGAGCTGACCCTTTGACCCCTTGACCTGTAGTGTAGCTGGAGTAGTGTAGAGATGGTGGAGCTGACCCTTTGACCCCTTGACCTGTAGTGTAGCTGGAGTAGTGTAGAGATGGTGGAGCTGACCCTTTGGTTTGGTTTAGTCTTGGCTGTTCTGGTTTAGTCTGGTCTGGGCTGGTCTGGTTTAGTCTGGTCTGGGCTAGTCTGGTTTAGTCTGGACTGGATTTGTCTGGTCTTGGCTGGTCTGGTTTAGTCTGGTCTGGGCTAGTCTGGTCTAATCTGGGCTGGATTAGTCTGGTCTGGTCTGGTTTAGTCTGGTCTGGATTAGTCTGGTCTGGTTTAGTCTGGGCTGGATTAGTCTGGTCTGGTTTAGTCTGGTCTGGTCTGGTTTAGTCTGGCCTGGAATAGTCTGGTTTAGTCTGGTCTGGATTAGTCTGGTATGGTTTAGTCTGGGCTGGATTAGTCTGGTCTGGTTTAGTCTGGTCTGGGCTGGTCTGCTTTAGTCTGGCCTAGATTAGTCTGGTTTAGTCTGGGCTGGATTAGTCTGGGCTGGGCTGGGCTGGTTTAGTCTGGTCTGGGATGGTTTAGTTTGGGCTGGATTAGTCTGGTCTGGGCTAGTCTGGTTTAGTCTGGGCTGGATTAGTCTGGTTAAGTCTGGTCTGGGCAGGTTTAGTCTGGTCTGGATTAGGCTGGTCTGGTTTAGTCTTGCTGGTCTGGACATGTCTGGCTTAGTCTGGCTGGGCTGGTCTGGACCTGGCTGGTCTGGTTTAGTCTGGCTGGGCTGGTCTGGACATGGCTGGTCTGATCTGGTTTAGTCTGGCTGGGCTGGGCTGGACCTGGCTGGTCTGGTTTAGTCTGGCTGGGCTGGTCTGGACCTGGCTTGTCTGGTTTAGTCTGGCTGGGCTGGGCTGGTCTGTACCTGGTTGGTCTGGTTTAGTCTGGCTGGGCTGGGCTGGACATGGCTGGTCTGGTTTATTCTGGCTGGGCTGGGCTGGACCTGGCTGGTCTGGTCACACTGTAGCCGTGGCATTGCAGGGCGCGGGTTGCACAGGCTCCCCAAACTGTGTGTGTGTGTTTGGCACAAACTCTCCTGCTCCACAAGCTCTCTCTGATGGCTGCCCGCTCCCTGCCTGGCACGAAGCACACAGCGACGCCAGTCAGAAAGGCAGGCAGCTTCTCCTCCAAACCTGGTCGCTCTGTCTGCTTCAGGTGTGTGTTAGTCCCAGTCCCTGTATCGGTGTGTTTGTCCCAGTCCCTGTATCGGTGTGTTTGTCCCAGTCCCTGTAATGGTGTCTTTGTCCCAGTCACTGTATCGGTGTGTTTGTCCCAGTCCCTGTAATGGTGTGTTTGTCCCAGTCCCTGTATCGGTGTGTTTGTCCCAGTCCCTGTAATGGTGTGTTTGTCCCAGTCCCTGTATCGGTGTGTTTGTCCCAGTCCCTGTAATGGTGTGTTAGTCCCAGTCCCTGTAATGGCGTGTTTGTCCCAGTCCCTGTAATGGTGTGTTTATCCTAGTCCCTGTAATGGTGTGTTTGTCCAAGTCCATGTAATGGTGTGTTTGTCCCTGTCCCTGTAATGGTGTGTTTGTCCCAGTCCCTGTAATGGTGTGTTTGTCCCAGTCCCTGTAATGGTGTGTTTGTCCCAGTCCCTGTATCGGTGTGTTTGTCCCAGTCCCTGTAATGGTGTGTTTGTCCCAGTCCCTGTATCGGTGTGTTTGTCCCAGTCCCTGTAATGGTGTGTTAGTCCCAGTCCCTGTAATGGCGTGTTTGTCCCAGTCCATGTATTGGTGTGTTTGTCCCAGTCCCTGTATTGGTGTGTTTGTCCCAGTCCCTGTATTGGTGTGTTTGTCCCAGTCCCTGTATTGGTGTGTTTGTCCCAGTCCCTGTAATGGTGTGTTTGTCCCAGTCCCTGTAATGGCGTGTTTGTCCCAGTCCCTGTAATGGTGTGTTTATCCCAGTCCCTGTAATGGTGTGTTTGTCCCAGTCCCTGTAATGGTGTGTTTGTCCCTGTCCCTGTAATGGTGTGTTTGTCCCAGTCCCTGTAATGGTGTGTTTGTCCCAGTCCCTGTAATGGTGTGTTTGTCCCAGTCCCTGTATCGGTGTGTTTGTCCCAGTCCCTGTATCGGTGTGTTTGTCCCAGTCCCTGTATTGGTGTGTTTGTCCCAGTCCCTGTAATGGTGTGTTTATCCCAGTCCCTGTAATGGTGTGTTTGTCCCAGTCCCTGTAATGGTGTGTTTGTCCCAGTCCCTGTAATGGTGTGTTTGTCCCAGTCCATGTAATGGTGTGTTTGTCCCAGTCCCTGTATCGGTGTGTTTGTCCCAGTCCCTGTATTGGTGTGTTTGTCCCAGTCCCTGTATTGGTGTGTTTGTCCCAGTCCCTGTATCGTTGTGTTTGTCCCAGTCCATGTAATGGTGTGTTTGTCCCAGTCCCTGTATTGGTGTGTTTGTCCCAGTCCCTGTATTGGTGTGTTTGTCCCAGTCCCTGTATCGGTGTGTTTGTCCCAGTCCCTGTATCGGTGTGTTTGTCCCAGTCCCTGTATCGTTGTGTTTGTCCCAGTCCCTATATCGTTGTGTTTGTCCCAGTCCCTGTATCGGTGTGTTTGTCCCAGTCCCTGTATTGGTGTGTTTGTCCCAGTCCCTGTATCGGTGTGTTTGTCCCAGTCCCTGTATCGGTGTGTTTGTCCCAGTCCCTGTAATGGTGTGTTTGTCCCAGTCCCTGTATTGGTGTGTTTGTCCCAGTCCCTGTATTGGTGTGTTTGTCCCAGTCCCTGTAATGGTGTGTTTGTCCCAGTCCCTGTATTGGTGTGTTTGTCCCAGTCCCTGTAATGGTGTGTTTGTCCCAGTCCCTGTAATGGTGTGTTTGTCCCAGCCCCTGTATCGGTGTGTTTGTCCCAGTCCCTGTATTGGTGTGTTTGTCCCAGTCCCTGTAATGGTGTGTTTGTCTCAGTCCCTGTATCGGTGTGTTTGTCTCAGTCCCTGTATCGGTGTGTTTGTCCCAGTCCCTGTATTGGTGTGTTTGTCCCAGTCCCTGTAATGGTGTGTTTGTCCCAGTCCCTGTAATGGTGTGTTTGTCCCAGCCCCTGTATCGGTGTGTTTGTCCCAGTCCCTGTATTGGTGTGTTTGTCCCAGTCCCTGTAATGGTGTGTTTGTCTCAGTCCCTGTATTGGTGTGTTTGTCTCAGTCCCTGTATCGGTGTGTTTGTCCCAGTCCCTGTATTGGTGTGTTTGTCCCAGTCCCTGTATTGGTGTGTTTGTCCCAGTCCCTGTATTGGTGTGTTTGTCCCAGTCCCTGTATTGGTGTGTTTGTCCCAGTCCCTGTAATGGTGTGTTTGTCCCAGCCCCTGTATCGGTGTGTTTGTCCCAGTCCCTGTATTGGTGTGTTTGTCCCAGTCCCTGTAATGGTGTGTTTGTCTCAGTCCCTGTATCGGTGTGTTTGTCTCAGTCCCTGTATCGGTGTGTTTGTCCCAGTCCCTGTATTGGTGTGTTTGTCCCAGTCCCTGTAATGGTGTGTTTGTCCCAGTCCCTGTATTGGTGTGTTTGTCTCAGTCCCTGTATCGGTGTGTTTGTCCCAGTCCCTGTATTGGTGTGTTTGTCCCAGTCCCTGTATCGTTGTACAGTACGGCTCTAATGCGATGTAAAATGCTGTTAGCATTATCTCACCAAACCGCCGTTCTCCTCACTAACAAAGAGGAGGCGTTTTACTAACAGATGCTGATCACAGCGTGTGAAACTGACTGAACTAACGAATAAAAACGAAGAGCGTTGAACAACATTTTTAGCAGCAGGAATTTTATTTTTAAAGGTCCCAAAAATATTTTGTATATTTAATTGAATTATTGAAATAGATATTTGATTCACTGTTTTCTAAACAAATTATTTGTTGAAATTATTTCGATTAACACAGTATATTATTTAGCTGTCAGTATTTCTTTGCCCGTAACTACAAAAGTCCCTTTGATAAGTTTAACCAAAATCGTACAACCCACACTATCATTCGCACCGTCCAGAGAAACCTTGAAACCTTGAAACCTGGAATCCTGGAATCCTGGAAAACTGGAATCCTGGAATCCTGGAAAACTGGAATCCTGGAATCCTGGAAAACTGCAGTGCGGGAACAAAAGAGAATGGTGGGTTGAAATACAGTTGAAATGCAGGTCTTTGGAAGGGGTCTGGAATACAGATTTTCCAGGCGGCGTGATGCGAAATGTTGGCAAGACACAGAGAGCTTCCTGGCCCCTGGGCTTTGCCTGTGTGTGTGTGTGTGTGTGTGTGTCTGTGTGTCTGTGTCTGTCTGTGTGTGTGTGTGTCTGTGTGTGTGTGTCTGTGTGTGTGTCTGTGTGTGTGTGTGTCTGTGTGTGTTTGTGTATGTGTGTGTGTGTGTGTGTGTGTGTGTGTCTGTGTGTGTGTGTGTGTGTGTCTGTGTGTGTGTGTGTGTCTGTGTGTGTGTGTGTCTGTGTGTGTGTGTGTGTGTCTGTGTGTGTGTGTGTGTGTGTGTCTGTGTGTCTGTGTGTGTGTGTGTCTGTGTGTGTGTGTGTGTGTGTGTGTGTGTGTGTGTGTGTGTGTGTGTGTGTGTGTCTGTGTGTGTGTGCCAGGTTTCCCTGCTGCCGTCTCTGCGGCATGGCATGGCAGGGTGGTAACGCTCGCTCCCTTTGTTGTGCACCCAGCGTCTTACACCCAGAAGGAGATACATTCATATATATATATATATAGTCTTTCCAGCAGTCAGTGACCAAAAGCCCCTGTTTGCCCTCATGGGTGGAATGTTGTTCATATTTCTCTTGGTTTCATAATTAATAAAACATTACAATAAAATTATGACAGAAAATCCGGTGTTTCTATGTCAAACGGTTTTGTTATATTTCAGTCTTCTGTGATGTATATAAAGTGTAATATTGGGATGGAACCTCAAAATGTAATACATGTCAACTCTATATCTGACATGGTACAGGTGTCTTCTTTAACCACGTGTGTGAGGTGGATACTTCTGTTTCAAAGTAGATTTGTTTAAGACTACCCAGAAACACTCTGTGTGACCCTGATTTAGCCCACTGCAGTAAAAGGTTTATAATAGGAGGAAAATGTTGGTGGTATTCATGTTGGTATATTTGTGGGTATAACGTCCCTGTTTTTACTCTAATACACGGTGTAGTGTAGTTGGAGTGTAGTGGATGTGGCGTGGGACAGAAGGAGATGGGGGGGGGTTGGAGTACGCCACAGCGGTTATACTCCAAGGGCGACAGAACGATAGGTACGGCGTTGTGTTTCGTGTGCCCACAGTATTTGGTGTGTCCCCCGGTACCCACTGTAATTGGCCTTGGGGCTGGTTCTTGGTTCTGTGTGGACCAGGATCCCCCCTCTGACTTGGTGGTTGGGCTAGGTTGGGCCTGGTTATACCCGTCTCCTGGCCACCTGTCAGACCCCCTTCCTGGCCCCCTCAGAGCCACTGTGCCAGGCTCGGTCCTCACCCTCTCCCGGGCCCCTCTGGCCTGGCTCCTCTCCAGGGTTACTTCTTATAATAAAGAGAGTCTTTGAAGAGTCGTTGCGAATAACGACGCGCCGCCCGCTTACCTCTGCCAACTTTCTGTCTTAATTCAAGGGGCATTTTAAATTGGACGGTGAATGGGGTAGGGGTGGGCGGTCGGCGAAGGGGGGGTTCACACCTCGGCGGGGGGTTTGCATACACACACACACACACACAACACACACACACACACACACACTCGCTCGACTCAGAGTATTAAGGAGCTAGCTGGATGCTATGCCAGTGAGAAGCTCTTCAAATTGGGGTTTTAAACCTCTTCCAACAGAGGGGGGGGGTTTAGTGAGAGGGAAATCCGTCAGGACAACAACAGTTTTGTATGGATGCAAAAAAACGTAATTAATATTCCCCTTAAGGATAAATACTTTTAGCAAATTCTCTCTGGCTCTTTGTCTGACTGCCTTTGTTGGGATATTTGCTGGCAAGATTCAGAACTATAAATAATCGTTGTTCTCTCAAGGTGTTATCCTAATGTGTAGCCTACTGTAACTGCACTGGATTTGACTGTTACTGTCATGTACTGTAGTTCACTATACTGTTACTGTACTGTACTATACTGTAGTTCACTATACTGTTACTGTCATGTACTGTAGTTCACTATACTGTTACTGTCATGTACTGTAGTTCACTAAACTGTTACTGTACTGTACTATACTGTAGTTCACTATACTGTTACTGTCATGTACTGTAGTTCACTAAACTGTTACTGTACTGTAATATACTGTAGTTCACTAAACTGTTACTGTCATGTACTGTAGTTCACTATACTGTTACTGTCATGTACTGTAGTTCACTAAACTGTTACTGTACTGTAATATACTGTAGTTCACTAAACTGTTACTGTACTGTATATACTGTAGTTCACTATACTGTTACTGTACTGTAATATACTGTAGTTCACTATACTGTTACTGTACTGTAATATAATGTAGTTCACTAAACTGTTACTGTACTGTAATATACTGTAGTTCACTAAACTGTTACTGTTAGCAAATTCTCTCTGGCTCTTTGTCTGACTGCCTTTGTTGGGATATTTGCTGGCAAGATTCAGAACTATAAATAATCGTTGTTCTCTCAAGGTGTTATCCTAATGTGTAGCCTACTGTAACTGCACTGGATTTGACTGTTACTGTCATGTACTGTAGTTCACTATACTGTTACTGTACTGTACTATACTGTAGTTCACTATACTGTTACTGTCATGTACTGTAGTTCACTATACTGTTACTGTCATGTACTGTAGTTCACTAAACTGTTACTGTACTGTACTATACTGTAGTTCACTATACTGTTACTGTCATGTACTGTAGTTCACTAAACTGTTACTGTACTGTAATATACTGTAGTTCACTAAACTGTTACTGTCATGTACTGTAGTTCACTATACTGTTACTGTCATGTACTGTAGTTCACTAAACTGTTACTGTACTGTAATATACTGTAGTTCACTAAACTGTTACTGTACTGTATATACTGTAGTTCACTATACTGTTACTGTACTGTAATATACTGTAGTTCACTATACTGTTACTGTACTGTAATATAATGTAGTTCACTAAACTGTTACTGTACTGTAATATACTGTAGTTCACTAAACTGTTACTGTACTGTAATATACTGTAGTTCACTAAACTGTTACTGTAAAATAATGTAGTTCACTATACTGTTACTGTACTGTACTATACTGTAGTTCACTAAACTGCTACTGTCATGTACTGTAGTTCACTATACTGTTACTGTAACATACTGTAGTTCACTATACTGTTACTGTAACATACTGTAGTTCACTATGCTGTTACTGTCATGTACTGTAGTTCATTAAACTGTTACTGTCATATACTGTAGTGCACTATACTGTTACTGTAACATGCTGTAGTTCACTATGCTGTTACTGTCATGTACTGTAGTTCACTAAACTGTTACTGTCATATACTGTAGTTCACTATACTGTTACTGTAACGTACTGTAGTTCACTATACTGTTACTGTCATGTACTGTAGTTCATTAAACTGTTACTGTACTGTAATATACTGTAGTTCACTATACTGTTACTGTCATGTACTGTAGTTCACTAAACTGTTACTGTAATATACTGTAGTTCACTATACTGTTACTGTAATATACTGTAGTTCACTATACTGTTACTGTCATGTACTGTAGTTCACTATACTGTTACTGTCATGTACTGTAGTTCACTAAACTGTTACTGTACTGTAATATACTGTAGTTCACTATACTGTTACTGTACTGTAATATAATGTAGTTCACTAAACTGTTACTGTACTGTAATATACTGTAGTTCACTAAACTGTTACTGTAATATAATGTAGTTCACTAAACTGTTACTATACTGTAATATACTGTAGTTCACTAAACATTTACTGTCATGTACTGTAGTTCACTAAACTGTTATTGTACTGTAATATAATGTAGTTCACTAAACTGTTACTGTACTGTAATATACTGTAGTTCACTAAACTGTTACTGTAATATAATGTAGTTCACTAAACTGTTACTGTACTGTAATATACTGTAGTTCACTAAACATTTACTGTCATGTACTGTAGTTCACTAAACTGTTATTGTACTGTAATATAATGTAGTTCACTAAACTGTTACTGTACTGTAATATACTGTAGTTCACTAAACTGTTACTGTAATATACTGTAGTTCACTAAACTGTTACTGTACTGTAATATACTGTAGTTCACTATACTGTTACTGTACTGTGATATACTGTAATTCACTATACTGTTACTGTACTGTGATATACTGTAATTCACTATACTGTTACTGTACTGTAATATACTGTAGTTCACTATACTGTTACTGTACTGTCATGTACTGTAATTCACTAAACTGTTACTGTACTGTAGTATACTGTAATTCACTATACTGTTACTGTACTGCAATATACTGTAGTTCACTATACTGTTACTGTACTGTAATATAATGTAGTTCACTAAACTGTTACTGTAATATACTGTAGTTCACTAAACTGTTACTGTACTGTAATATACTGTAGTTCACTAAACTGTTACTGTACTGTAATATACTGTAATTCACTATACTGTTACTGTCATGTACTGTAGTTCACTAAACTGTTACTGTAATATACTGTAGTTCACTAAACTGTTACTGTACTGTAGTATACTGTAATTCACTATACTGTTACTGTACTGCAATATACTGTAGTTCACAATACGGTTGCTGTAATGTACTTTAATATACTGTTGTTCCCTATACTGTTGCTGTACAGTACTGTAATATACTGTAGTTCGCTGAACTGTTCTGTACTGTAATATACTGTAATATAATGTAGGTCAATGAACTGTTCTGTACTGTAATATACTGTAATATAATGTAGTTCAATTAACTGTTCTGTACTGTAATATAATGTAGTTCTATGAACTGTTCTGTACTGTAATATACTGTAATATAATGTAGTTCTATGAACTGTTCTGTACTGTACTATACTGAAGTTCATAAACTGTTCTGTAGTTTTCTGTACTGACCTGTTCTATACTGTACTGTAATATACTGTAGTTCACCAAACTGTTCTGTACTCTACTGTAATATACTGTAGTTCACCAAACTCTTCTGTACTGTAATATACTGTAGTTAAAGATATTGTACTGTACTGTGCTGTACTGTAATATACTGTAGTTAAATATACTGTACTGTTCTGTACTGTAATATACTGTAGTTAAATATATTGTACTGTTCTGTTCTGTACTGTAATATACTGTAGTTAACCATACTGTACTGAACTGTTCTGTACTGTAATGTACTGTAGTTAAATATACTGTACTGTACTGTTCTGTACTGTAATATACTGTAGTTAAATATATTGTACTGTACTGTTCTGTACTGTAATGTAATACATGTAATATACTGTAGTTAACCATACTGTACTGTACTGTTCTGTACTGTAATATACTGTAGTTAAATATACTGTACTGTTCTGTACTGTAATATACTGTAGTTAAATATACTGTACTGTACTGTTCTGTACTGTAATATACTGTAGTTAAATATACTGTACTGTTCTGTACTGTAATATACTGTAGTTAAATATACTGTACTGTACTGTTCTGTACTGTAATATACTGTAGTTAAATATACTGTACTGTACTGTACTGTAATATACTGTAGTTAAATATACTGTACTGTACTGTTCTGTACTGTAATATACTGTAGTTAAATATTCTGTACTGTACTGTTCTGTACTGTAATATACTGTAGTTAACCATACTGTACTGTACTGTTCTGTACTGTAATATACTGTAGTTCACTATACTGTACTGTTCTGTAGTTCACTATACTATACTATACTGTACTGTTCTGTAGTTCACTATACGATACTATACTGAACTGTTCTGTAGTTCACTATACTATACTATACTGTACTGTACTGTAGTTAACTGTACTGTACTGTAGTTAACTAAACTGTACTGTAGTTAACTAAACTTTTCTGTAGTTCACTATACTATACTATACTGTACTGTACTGTAGTTAACTGTACTGTACTGTAGTTAACTAAACTGTTCTGTAGTTCACTATACTATACTATACTGTACTGTACTGTAGTTAACTGTACTGTACTGTAGTTAACTAAACTGTACTGTAGTTAACTACACTGTTCTTTAGTTCACTATACTATACTATACTGTACTGTACTGTAGTTAACTAAACTGTACTGTAGTTAACTAAACTGTACTGTTCTGTTCTTTAGTTCCCTATACTGTACTGTTATATACTGTACTGTATTTCCCTACCCTGTACTATACTATGCTATACTGCACTGTACTGTAGTTCACTATACTATACTCTACTGTGCTGTACTGTAGTTCACTATACTATACTATACTATACTATACTATACTATACTATAATATACTATACTGTACTGTACTGTACTGTACTGTAGTTAACTAAACTGTTCTGTAGTTCACTATACTATACTATACTATACTGTACTGTACTGTAGTTAACTGTACTGTTCTGTAGTTAACTAAACTGTACTGTAGTTAACTAAACTGTTCTGTAGTTTACTATACTATACTATACTATACTATACTGTACTGTAGTTAACTAAACTGTACTGTTCTGTTCTTTAGTTCCCTATACTGTACTGTTATATACTGTACTGTAGTTCCCTACCCTGTACTATACTATGCTATACTGCACTGTACTGTAGTTCACTATACTATACTCTACTGTGCTGTACTGTAGTTCACTATACTATACTATACTATAATATACTATACTGTACTGTAGCTTTCTTTCTACTCTGCTAAGATTGTCTGTCCATGTACTGTAGGTGGTCCATGTACTGTAGGTGGTCTATGTACTGTATGTGTTCTATGTACCAAGCCAAATTTCTTCAGCCTCCTGAGGTTGAAGAGGCGCTGTTGCGCCTTCTTCACCACGCTGTCTGTGTGGGTGGACCATTTCAGTTTGTCCGTGATGTGTACGCCGAGGAACTTAAAACTTTCCACCTTCTCCACTACTGTCCCGTCGATGTGGATAGGGGGGCTGCTCCCTCTGCTGTTTCCTGAAGTCCACGATCATCTCCTTTGTTGACGTTGTGTGTGAGGTTATTTTCCTGACACCACACTCCTCCTTGTAGCCCGTCTCGTCGTTGTTGGTAATCAAACCTACCACTGTAGTGTCGTCTGCAAACTTGATGATTGAGTTGGAGGCGTGCATGGCCACGTAGTGATGGGTGAACAGGGAGTACAGGAGAGGGCTGAGAACGCACCCTTGTGGGGCCCTAGTGTTGAGGATCAGCGGGGTGGAGATGTTGTTTCTTACCCTCACCACCTGGGGGCGGTGAGGGTAAGTGATAACAATGATACCAGAATTTTGACAGCCCGGGTTGTGCATTCGATATGCTGAAAAAATGTATGGAGCCTTGTTTTCAGATTAGCCTTGTTAAAATCCCCAGCTACAATAAATGCAGCCTCGGGATGTGTGGTTTCCAGTTTGCATAGAGTCCAATGAAGTTCTTTCAGGGCCGTCGAGGTGTCTGATTGGGGGAATATATGCGACTGTGATTATAATTCTCTTGGTAGATAATGCGGTCGGCATTTTATTGTAAGGAATTCTAGGTCAGGTGAACAAAAGGACTTGAGTTCCTGTATGTTGTTATGATCACACCACGACTCGTTAATCATAAGACACACACCCCCACCCTTCTTCTTACCAGATAGATGTTTGTTTCTGTCGGCGCAATGCATAAAGAAACCAGGTGGCTGTACCGACTCTGATAACGTATCCCGAGTGAGCCATGTTACAAGAATGTTACAATCTCTGATGTCTCTCTGGAAGGCAACCCTTGCTCGGATTTCGTCTACCTTGTTGTCAAGAGACTGGACATTGGCGAGTAGTATACTCGGGAGCGGTGCGCGATGTGCCCGTCTACGGAGCCTGACCAGAAGACCGCTCCGCCTGCCCCTTCTGCGGCGCCGTTGTTTTGGATCGCCTGCTGGGATCCGATCCATTGACCTGGGTGGTGGTCCAAACAGAGGATCCGCTTGGGGAAAGTCATATTCCTGGTCGTAATGTTGGTAAGTTGACGTTGCTCTTATATCCAATAGTTCCTCCCGGCTGTATGTAATAAGACTTAAGATTTCCTAGGGGTAACAATGTAAGAAATAACACATAAAAAAAACGAAATACTGCACAGTTTCCTAAGAACGTGAAGCGAGGCGGCCATCTCTGTCGGCGCCGGATGTTGTGTGTCATCCAGAAGGCGAGGTCAGTACAGGTGCATCAAAGCTGGGACAGAGAGACTGAAAAACAGCTTCTATCTCAAGGCCATCAGACTGTTAAACAGCCATCACTAACATTGAGTGGCTGCTGCCAACATACTGACTCAAATCTCTAGCCACTTTAATAATAAAAAATTGGATGTAATAAATGTATCACTAGTCACTTTAAACAATGCCACTTTATATAGTGTTTACATACCCTACATTACTCATCTCGTATGTATATTCTGTACTCTATACCATCTACTGCATCTTGCCTATGCCGGTCGGTCCATATTCTTATTGATTCCTTTACACTTGTGTGTATAAGGTAGTTGTTGTGAAATTGTTAGATTACTTGTTAGATACTACTGCATGGTCGGAACTAGAAGCACAAGCATTTCGCTACACTCACATTAACATCTGGTCTGTGACCAATACAATTTTATTTTATTTGATGTACTGTAGGTGGTCTATGTACTGTATGTGGTCCATGTGCTGTAGGTGGTCTATGTACTGTAGGTGGTCTATGTACTGTAGGTGGTCCATGTACTGTAGGTGGTCTATGTACTGTAGGTGGTCTATGTACTGTATGTGGTCCATGTGCTGTAGGTGGTCTATGTACTATAGGTGGCCTATGTACTGTAGGTGGTCCATGTACTGTAGGTGGTCTATGTACTGTAGGTGGTCCATGTACTGTAGGTGGTCTATGTACTGTAGGTGGTCTATGTACTGTATGTGGTCCATGTACTGTAGGTGGTCCATGTACTGTAGGTGGTCTATGTACTGTATGTGGTCCATGTACTGTAGGTGGTCCATGTACTGTAGGTGGTCCATGTACTGTAGGTGGTCTATGTACTGTAGGTGGTCTATGTACTGTAGGTGCGTCTGTGTGAAAGATAATGTGTGTGTGATTGTCTGTGCATCACAATGTGTGTGTGTGTGTTAAGCCCTCTTTGTGATTGTGTCTAAACTGAACGATTTGGTGTTTTATAAACAGATGTTTCCTCTGTCAGACGGTGTAAAGCTTTTGGGTAACAGGCTCTCTTATCCTGTGTGTGGTGTGTGTGTGTGTGTGACTGTGACTGTGAGTGTGAGTGTGTGTGTGTGTGTGTGTGTGTGTGTGTGTGTGTGTGTGTGTGTGTGTGTGTGTGTGTGTGTGTGTGTGTGTGTGTGTGTGTGTGTGTGTGTGTGTGTATCATGACGTGTGTGTGTGTGTGTGTATCATGACGTGTGTGTGTGTGTGTGTGTATCATGACGTGTGTGTGTGTATCATGACGTGTGTGTGTGTGTGTGTGTATCATGACGTGTGTGTGTGTGTGTGTGTGTGTCATCATCTACTCATAATGGACTTGATTTGCTCAGGTGTTATTTTGACTATTCTGAGAGAAAATAAAATGGGTGTGTGTAAGGCTAGTCATCTATTGGGCACTGAACATATACTGAATATACTGAACATATACTGAACATATACTGAACATACACTGAACATATACTGAACATATACTGAACATACACTGAACATATACTGAACATATACTGAACATACACTGAACATATACTGAACATATACTGAACATATACTGAACATACACTGAACATATACTGAAATTATACTGAACATATACTGAACATACACTGAACATACACTGAACATATACTGAACATACACTGAACATATACTGAACATATACTGAACATATACTGAACATATACTGAACATACACTGAACATATACTGAAATTATACTGAATATATACTGAACATATACTGAACATACACTGAACATATACTGAACATATACTGAAATTATACTGAACATATACTGAACATATACTGAACATATACTGAACATACACTGAAATTATACTGAACATATACTCAACATATACTGAACATATACTGAACATACACTGAACATACACTGAACATATACTGAAATTATACTGAACATATACTGAACATACACTGAACATATACTGAAATTATACTGAACATATACTGAACATACACTGAACATATACTGAACATACACTGAACATACACTGAACATACACTGAAATTATACTGAACATATACTGAACATACACTGAACATACACTGAACATATACTGAACATACACTGAACATACACTGAACATATACTGAACATATACTGAACATACACTGAACATATACTGAAATTATACTGAACATATACTGAATATATACTGAACATATACTGAACATATACTGAACATACACTGAACATATACTGAACATATACTGAAATTATACTGAACATATACTGAACATACACTGAAATTATACTGAACATATACTCAACATATACTGAACATATACTGAACATACACTGAACATACACTGAACATATACTGAAATTATACTGAACATATACTGAACATACACTGAACATATACTGAAATTATACTGAACATATACTGAACATACACTGAACATATACTGAACATACACTGAACATACACTGAACATACACTGAAATTATACTGAACATATACTGAACATACACTGAACATACACTGAACATATACTGAACATACACTGAACATACACTGAACATATACTGAACATATACTGAACATACACTGAACATATACTGAAATTATACTGAACATATACTGAATATATACTGAACATATACTGAACATATACTGAACATACACTGAACATATACTGAACATATACTGAAATTATACTGAACATATACTGAACATATACTGAACATATACTGAACATACACTGAAATTATACTGAACATATACTCAACATATACTGAACATATACTGAACATACACTGAACATACACTGAACATATACTGAAATTATACTGAACATATACTGAACATACACTGAACATATACTGAAATTATACTGAACATATACTGAACATACACTGAACATATACTGAACATATACTGAACATACACTGAACATATACTGAACATATACTGAAATTATACTGAACATATACTGAACATACACTGAACATACACTGAACATATACTGAACATACACTGAACATATACTGAACATATACTCAACATATACTGAACATATACTGAAATTATACTGAATACAGTGGGGCAAAAAAGTATTTAGTCAGCCACCAATTGTGCAAGTTCTCTCACTTAAAAAGATGAGAGAGGCCTGTAATTTTCATCATAGGTACACTTCAACTATGACAGACAAAATGAGGAAAAAAATCCAGAAAATCACATTGTAGGATTTTTAATGAATTTATTTGCAAATTATGGTGGAAAATAAGTATTTGGTCAATAACAAAAGTTTATCTCAATACTTTGTTATATACCCTTTGTTGGCAATGACAGAGGTCAAACGTTTTCTGTAAGTCTTCACAAGGTTTTCACACACTGTTGCTGGTATATACATATACTGAACATATGCTAAATATATACTGAACATATACTGAACATATACTGAATATATACTGAACATATACTGAACATATACTAAATATATACTGAACATATACTGAACATATACTGAATATACTAAATATATACTTTACATATTCTGAACATATACTGAATATATACTGAACATATACTAAATATATATTGAACATATACTGAACATATACAGAACATATACTAAATATATACTGAACATATACTGAACATATACTAAATATATACTGATCATATACTGAACATATACTGAATATACTAAACATATACTGAACGTATACTGAACATATACTGAACTTATATACTAATTATATACTGAACATATACTGAACATATACTGAACAAAAATATTAATTACAGTTTATATAAGGAAATCAGTCAATTGTAATAAATGAATTAGGTCCTAATCTATGGATTTCACATGACTGGGAATACAGATATGCATCTGTTGGTCACAGATATCTTTAAAATAAAATGATGCTGTACTGTTCTGTACTGTAGTTAACTATACTATGCTATACTGTACTGTTCTGTACTGTAGTTCACTATACTGTACTGTTCTGTAGTTCACTATACTATACTATACTATACTATACTGTTCTGTTCTGTTCTGTAGTTCACTCTACTGTACTGTTCTGTACTGAACTGTAGTTGACTATACTATACTATGCTGTACTGTAGTTCACTATACTATATACTATACTATACTGTACTGTAATGTAGTTCACTATACTATATACTATACTATGCTGTACTGTAATGTAGTTCACTATACTATATGCTATACTATGCTATACTGTACTGTAATGTAGTTCACTATACTATACAATACTGTACTGTACTGTACATTTGTGCACAAAGTTTGAGAGAAATAAGCTTTTTGTGCGTATGGAAGATTGCTGGGCTCTTTTATTTCAGCTCATGAAACATGGGACCAACACATTACATGTTGCTTTTATATTTATGTTCAGTGTACATGGTCTATACATACTGAGACAGAGAGGTGCTGTTTCACTGTCCAGACAGCATCAGATACATGGTCTACACATACTGAGACAGAGAGGTGCTGTTTCACTGTCCAGACAGCATCAGATACATGGTCTATACATACTGAGACAGAGAGGTGCTGTTTCACTGTCCAGACAGCATCGGATACATGGTCTACACATACTGAGACAGAGAGGTGCTGTTTCACTGTCCAGACAGCATCAGATACATGGTCTACACATACTGAGACAGAGAGGTGCTGTTTCACTGTCCAGACAGCATCAGATACATGGTCTACACATACTGAGACAGAGAGGTGCTGTTTCACTGTCCAGACAGCATCAGATACATGGTCTACACATACTGAGACAGAGAGGTGCTGTTTCACTGTCCAGACAGCATCAGATACATGGTCTATACATACTGAGACAGAGAGGTGCTGTTTCACTGTCCAGACAGCATCAGATACATGGTCTACACATACTGAGACAGAGAGGTGCTGTTTAACCCTTCCAGACAGCATCAGATACATGGTCTACACATACTGAGACAGAGAGGTGCTGTTTCACTGTCCAGACAGCATCAGATACATGGTCTACACATACTGAGACAGAGAGGTGCTGTTTCACTGTCCAGACAGCATCAGATACATGGTCTACACATACTGAGACAGAGAGGTGCTGTTTCACTGTCCAGACAGCATCAGATACATGGTCTACACATACTGAGACAGAGAGGTGCTGTTTCACTGTCCAGACAGCATCAGATACATGGTCTACACATACTGAGACAGAGAGGTGCTGTTTCACTGTCCAGACAGCATCAGATACATGGTCTACACATACTGAGACAGAGAGGTGCTGTTTCACTGTCCAGACAGCATCAGGTACATGGTCTACACATACTGAGACAGAGAGGTGCTGTTTCACTGTCCAGACAGCATCAGATACATGGTCTACACATACTGAGACAGAGAGGTGCTGTTTCACTGTCCAGACAGCATCAGATACATGGTCTACACATACTGAGACAGAGAGGTGCTGTTTCACTGTCCAGACAGCATCAGATACATGGTCTACACATACTGAGACAGAGAGGTGCTGTTTCACTGTCCAGACAGCATCAGATACATGGTCTACACATACTGAGACAGAGAGGTGCCGTTTCACTGTCCAGACAGCATCAGATACATGGTCTACACATACTGAGACAGAGAGGTGCCGTTTCACTGTCCAGACAGCATCAGATACATGGTCTACACATACTGAGACAGAGAGGTTCTGTTTAACCCTTCCAGACAGCATCAGATACATGGTCTACACATACTGAGACAGATGGGGCGCTGTTTCACTCCATCGGATGCTTTATCTGAGATTGATGTGTCGTTCTGTCGGCGTGTGTCTCGTTTTAATAAAGAATCAACTTTTCACAATTTTTATTTGGACGGGGAAGGAGGTACTGTAGGGCCCCCATAACGTCGTTACGGGACCTGCTATTGTAGCAGTCCCGGTGCTGTCTTCCCACTGCTGGTCAGTCCAGGTTAATTCAGTCTCCTGGACTCAAATATTATACCTCTGTTCATGGTAACAACATTTGTCTGTGTGAAATGATTTAAATGTAGCGAACAATTAAGTTAAATTTAATCTTTAAGTCTACTACTCTTCCTGCTTTTATCATCTTAGAAATATAGTTCAAGTTCCTTGACTTGGAAGAGTTCCAGTGTTGGACAGCCTTAGCCAGCTAGCTAACGTAAATGTCACTCCACTCTGTTTGAGCCGGGTGTTTGAGTAGGCTAAGCTAGCTAGCTAAGTAAGTGAAAGTGAGAAAAACAAATACAACTAAATATATCTATCTCTCTCTCTCTCTCTCTCGCGCAGTCTCTCAATCGGCTGCAAACAAAAAAAAAAGGTTTCTTCAATACTGTTCAACTGTTGTCTTTCCCTCTCTTTGAGTCAGCTACTCACCACATTTTAAACACTGCAGCGCTAGCTAGCTGTAGCTTACGCTTTCAGTACTAGATGCATTCTCTGATCGTTTGATTGGACGGACAACATGTCAGTTCATGCTGCAAGAGCTCTGATAGGTTGGTGGACGTCCTCCGGGAAGTGATACAGCCCTGGATGGATGCAGTGCCTTAAAACCGCTGCGCCACTTGGGAGGCCCCGGTTTGTATCATTTAAATTCACATTTCTACGATTAACCACGTGACAACGATTTTGAGAAAAAAAAAAAAACGTTATTATTGAAATGAAACTGTTCTACGAAAAATGCGCATAGGCCTATACAAATAATCCTAACTTGAACGGAAGATCGGTAGCGATGGTAGGATACATCGTAAGATTCCCCAAACGCCAATGTTTTTTACCACCCATAGGAGGTCCAGTGAAAAAACCCTGCCCCCCCTATGGAACTCAAATGCCTGTCCAACTGCCCTGGGGCAGTCATACAATCGCACACAAGCACGTATGTTCACACACACACACACACACACACACACACACACACACACACACACACACACACACACACACACACACACACACACACACACACACACACACACACACACTGGAGTTGGGGGCCAGAGGACAGACAGTCAGCATGAGGGAGTCAGGTCTATCTCTCTCCCCATGGTGCTGCCATAGCAATGGAGCAGTACATTTACATTACATTTTTGTCCTTTAGCAGACACTCTTATCCAGAGTGACTTACAATTAGGTATGCTACAATTAGGGTATTCTACAATTAGGTATGCTACAATTAGGGTATTCTACAATTAGGTATGCTACAATTAGGTATTCTACAATTAGGGTATTCTACAATTAGGTATGCTACAATTAGGTATTCTACAATTAGGTATTCTACAATTAGGTATGCTACAATTAGGTATTCTACAATCAGGTATGCTACAATTAGGTATTCTACAATTAGGTATGCTACAATTAGGTATACTACAATTAGGTATTCTACAATCAGGTATTCTACAATTAGGTATGCTACAATTAGGTATACTACAATTAGGTATTCTACAATTAGGTATTCTACAATCAGGTATACTACAATTAGGTATTCTACAATTAGGTATTCTACAATTAGGTATGCTACAATTAGGTATACTACCATTAGGTATTCTACAATCAGGTATTCTACAATTAGGTATGCTACAATTAGGTATTCTACAATCAGGTATTCTACAATTAGGTATGCTACAATTAGGTATTCTACAATCAGGTATTCTACAATTAGGTATGCTACAATTAGGTATACTACAATTAGGTATGCTACAATTAGGTATACTACAATTAGGTATTCTACAATCAGGTATTCTACAATTAGGTATGCTACAATTAGGTATTCTACAATTAGGTATTCTACAATTAGGTATGCTACAATTAGGTATACTACCATTAGGTATTCTACAATCAGGTATTCTACAATTAGGTATGCTACAATTAGGTATTCTACAATCAGGTATTCTACAATTAGGTATGCTACAATTAGGTATTCTACAATCAGGTATTCTACAATTAGGTATGCTACAATTAGGTATACTACAATTAGGTATTCTACAATTAGGTATTCTACAATTAGGTATACTACAATTAGGTATTCTACAATTAGGTATCCTACAATTAGGTATTCTACAATTAGGTATACTACAATTAGGTATTCTACAATTAGGTATTCTAGAATTAGGTATGCTACAATTAGGTATACTACAATTATATACTCTACAATTAGGTATTCTACAATTAGGTATTCTACAATTAGGTATACTACAATTAGGTATTCTACAATTAGGTATACTACAATTAGGTATTCTACAATTAGGTATTCTACAATTAGGTATACTACAATTAGGCATTCTACAATTAGGTTTTCTACAATTAGGTATTCTACAATTAGGTATTATACAATTAGGTATACTACAATTAGGTATTCTACAATTAGGTATCCTACAATCAGGTATTCTACAATCAGGTATCCTACAATCAGGTATCCTACAATTAGGTATCCTACAATCAGGTATCCTACAATTAGGTATCCTACAATTAGGTATTCTACAATCAGGTATCCTACAATCACGTATCCTACAATTAGGTATTCTACAATCAGGTATTCTACAATCAGGTATCCTACAATTAGGTATCCTACAATCAGGTATTCTACAATCAGGTATCCTACAATCAGGTATCCTACAATTAGGTATTCTACAATCAGGTATTCTACAATCAGGTATCCTACAATTAGGTATCCTACAATCAGGTATTCTACAATCAAGTATCCTACAATCAGGTATCCTACAATTAGGTAACATACAGTAGGGCTTAAATCAGCAGGATGTCAGGATATACATATAAGATGAGAAATGCAAGATACGTAAACATTATTAAAGTGACATTATTTAAAGTGACTAGTGATCCATTTATTAAAGTGGCCAATGATTTCAAGTCTGTATGTTGGCAGCAGCCTCTCTGTGTTAGTGATGTCTGTTTAACAGTCTGATGGCCTTGAGATAGTGTCACGGATCCCTCCGGATCTTTCATCACACACACACCTGTCCCCTATTCCCACTGATTAGTATTTGTATTTATGTGCCCTTTGGTTTCCATGGGGGGGGTTATTGTTACTATGTCTGCGTGAGTACCTGTGCTGTGTGTTTTGGGCTTTCGTGCCATTGTGGATTGTGCAGATGATTATGGGTCTCGTCCCCCCCGTGTGATATTCATTGTGTGCTAGTGTTATTTATTTGAGGTACTCCTCGCTCTTTTTGTTTGGGTTTCGACCCTGTGTTTTTTGTCACGTGGTTTGTTTGGCCTTTACACGTCACGCCATTAATTTGGGGCTTAATAAAAAAAAAAAACATTATTAAACAAAAACATACGCGTTCCTGCGCCTGTCTCCCGAATCTCGTCATACCAACGTGACAATGATGTTCAGGATAAATAAAAGCACAACTATATTTACCTCTAAACCTTTTCTCCATTTAGGCCTGTTTAAGGGCCGATGGCTATGTTGACTACGTCTACTGTGTGTGTTTAAGAGAGACTGTGTGTGTATTGCGATGTTTCTACTGTGTGTGTTTAAGAGAGACTGTGTGTGTATTGCGATGTTTCTACTGTGTGTGTTTAAGAGAGACTGTGTGGGCCGGGTTCGTGTTACACTCATTATCTTCCTACATCTGTTCACGGTTTGTTAGTTCCTAACAGACATTAGTTCCTAGGGCTGAGGTGTGTGTGTGTGTGGACCAATGGTGAGGTGTGTGTGTGTGTGTGTATGTGTGTGTGTGTGTGTGTCGACTAAGGCTGAGGTGTGTGTGTATGTGTGTGTGTGTCGACTAAGGCTGAGGTGTGTGTGTGTGTGTGTGTGTGTGTGTGTGTGTGTGTGTGTGTGTGTGTGTGTGTGTGTGTGTGTGTGTGTGTGTGTGTGTGTGTGTGTGTCGACTAAGGCTGAGGTGTGTGTGTGTGTGTGTGTGTGTCGACTAAGGCTGAGGTGTGTGTGTGTGTCGACTAAGGCTGAGGTGTGTGTGTGTGTGTGTGTGTGTGTGTGTGTGTGTGTGTGTCGACTAAGGCTGAGGTGTGTGTGTGTGTGTGTGTGTGTGTGTGTGTGTGTGTCGACTAAGGCTGAGGTGTGTGTGTGTGTGTGTGTGTATATGTGTGTATGTGTGTGTGTGTGGACTAAGGCTGAGGTGTGTGTGTGTGTGTGTGTGTGTGTGTATGTATGTGTGTGTGTGTGTGTGTGGACTAAGGCTGAGGTGTGTGTGTGTGTGTGTGTGTGTGTGTGTGTGTGTCGACTAAGGCTGAGGTGTGTGTGTGTGTGTGTGTGTATGTGTGTGTGTGTGTCGACTAAGGCTGAGGTGTGTGTGTGTGTGTGTGTGTATGTGTGTGTGTGTGTCGACTAAGGCTGAGGTGTGTGTGTGTGTGTGTGTGTATGTGTGTGTGTGTGTCGACTAAGGCTGAGGTGTGTGTGGACCAGCAGAGAACAGAACCGAGTTGTGAGAGTTGAGATACCGTTGCAGTTGAGGTGTGTGATATAGGACAGGAAGTTAAGTACACGTACCTTAAGTAGGTCAGCTGTTTATCATGGGTGGGTTAAGGTTAAAGGTCACATTATGCTGTTTTATCAGGAAGGGTTAGGGGTTAGGTCACATGATGCTGTTTCATCAGGAAGGGTTAGGGGTTATAGGTCACATGATGCTGTTTTATCAGGAAGGGTTAGGGGTTATAGGTCACATTATGCTGTTTTATCAGGAAGGGTTTAGGGGTTATAGGTCACATTATGCTGTTTCGTCAGGAAGGGTTAGGGGTTATAGGTCACATTATGCTGTTTCATCAGGAAGGGTTAGGGTTATTGACAGTGTCAGAGTCTCTCTGTTTCAATAAGTCTTCTCTGTATCAATAAGTCTTCTCTGTATCAATAAGTCTTCTCTGCATCAATAAGTCTTCTCTGGATCAATAAGTCTCTCTGTATCAATAAGTCTTCTCTGTTTCAATAAGTCTTCTCTGTATCAATAAGTCTTCTCTGTATCAATAAGTCTTCTCTGTATCAATAAGTCTTCTCTGTTTCAATAAGTATTCTCTGTTTCAATAAGTCTTCTCTGTATCAATAAGTCTTCTCTGCATCATTAAGTCTTCTCTGTATCAATAAGTCTCTCTGTATCAATAAGTCTTCTCTGTATCAATAAGTCTCTCTGTATCATTAAGTCTTCTCTGTTTCAATAAGTCTTCTCTTTATCAATAAGTCTCTCTGTATCAATAAGTCTTCTCTGTATCAATAAGTCTTCTCTGTTTCAATAAGTCTTCTCTGTATCAATAAGTCCTCTCTGTATCAATAAGTCTTCTCTGTATCAGTAAGTCTCTCTGCATCAATAAGTCTTCTCTGTATCAATAAGTCTTCTCTGTTTCAATAAGTCTTCTCTGTATCAATAAGTCTTCTCTGTTTCAATAAGTCTTCTCTGTTTCAATAAGTCTCTCTGTTTCAATAAGTCTTCTCTGTTTCAATAATTCTCTCTGTATCAATAAGTCTCTGCATCAATAAGTCTCTCTGTATCAATAAGTCTCTCTGTAACAATAAGTCTCTCTGTATCAATAAGTCTCTCTGTATCAATAAGTCTCTCTGTATCATTAAGTCTCTGTATCAATAAGTCTCTCTGTTTCAATAAGTCTCTCTGTATCAATAAGTCTCTCTGTATCAATAAGTCTTCTCTGTATCAATAAGTCTTCTCTGTATCAATAAGTATTCTCTGTTTCAATAAGTCTTCTCTGTATCAATAAGTATTCTCTGTTTCAATAAGTCTTCTCTGTAACAATAAGTATTCTCTGCATCATTAAGTCTTCTCTGCATCAATAAGTCTCTCGGTAACAATACGTCTCTCTGTTTCAATAAGTCTCTCTGTATCAATAAGTATCTCTGTATCAATAAGTCTCTGTATCAATAAGTCTCTCTGTATCAATAAGTCTCTCTGTATCAATAAGTCTCTGTTTCAATAAGTCTCTCTGTATCAATAAGTCTCTCTGTATCAATAAGTCTCTCTGTATCATTAAGTCTCTGTATCAATAAGTCTCTCTGTATCAATAAGTCTCTCTGTATCATTAAGTCTCTGTATCAATAAGTCTCTCTGTTTCAATAAGTCTCTCTGTTTCAATAAGTCTTCTCTGTATCAATAAGTATTCTCTGTTTCAATAAGTCTTCTCTGTAACAATAAGTCTTCTCTGCATCATTAAGTCTTCTCTGCATCAATAAGTCTCTCGGTAACAATAAGTCTCTCTGTTTCAATAAGGCTCTCTGTTTCAATAAGTCTCTCTGTTTCAATAAGTCTCTCTGTTTCAATAAGTCTCTCTGTATCAATAAGTCTCTCTGTATCAATAAGTATCTGTATCAATAAGTCTCTCTGTATCAATAAGTCTCTCTGTATCAATAAGTCTCTGTTTCAATAAGTCTCTCTGTTTCAATTAGTCTCTCTGTTTCAATAAGTCTCTCTGTTTCAATAAGTCTTCTCTGTATCAATAAGTATTCTCTGCATCAATAAGTCTTCTCTGCATCAATAAGTCTCTCTGCATCAATAAGTCTCTCTGTTTCAATAAGCCTTTCTGTTTCAATAAGTCTCTCTGTATCAATAAGTCTCTCTGTATCAATAAGTCTCTCTGTATCAATAAGTCTCTGTTTCAATAAGTCTCTCTGTATCAATAAGTCTTCTCTGTATCAATAAGAGTCTCTGTTTCAATAAGTCTCTCTGTATCAATAAGTCTCTCTGTATCAATAAGTCTCTGTTTCAATATGTCTCTGTTTCAATAAGTCTCTCTGTTTCAATAAGTCTCTCTGTATCAATAATTCTCACTGTATCAATAAGTCTCTCTGTATCAATAAGTTTCTGTTTCAATAAGTCTCTGTATCAATAAGTCTCTGTATCAATAATTATCTCTGTATCAATAAGTCTCTCTGTATCAATAAGTCTCTCTGTATCAATAAGTCTCTCTGTATCAATAAGTCTCTCTGTATCAGTAAGTAATGAAATGCTGTCTACTGGTATTAAGGTCATTATTTCAGGGACGTGTGGTGTGTGTGAGAGCCGTTGTCTTTACATCGTACCACTCAGAGGGGCTATGCTGTGTAGATGTCTGCATCCGGAGGTAATGTGGGAGATAAAATATATTTTAATCTAAAAACAAAAAAGTATGTAGAAATACGTAGAGAGTTATTCAAAGTCGTGTATTTCCCCTGGACCTAGTTTGTGTCGTCAAAGTAGTGTAGTATAGTACTCCACTATTATCTGATTCTGGAGCGGCCATTGTCACTGAAATGTTTGTTGTGTTATCAGGGTCGTTATTATTTTTTGGATTGTCATCACGGACTGGCATCATTACCACGATGAGGCGTTAGTAGCAGGCAGGCAGGGTGTGTGTATGTTTGTGTGCGTGTGTGTGCGTGCGTGTATGTGTGCGTGCGTGTGTGTGTGTGTGTGTGTTCTGCGAGCAGAGAGAGTGGATGACAAGGCCATTAACCAACAATGTCTGCGGACCAAATGACACCCTATTCCCTACATAGTGCACTAATCATGACCAGAGCCCTATATAGGGAAAGGGGATTATTTAGGACTCAGAGTGTAATCTTGTATGGCTTTATAAACCCTGGCCCTCCATAGTCCATAAGTTCACTCTCTCCGATCCTCAACAGCTTAGTCAGAGATTGAGCATGGAGTGGCGGTATGGGGGGGGGGATACAGTGTGTATGTGACCCTGCCATGATCCAAAACAGGAGTAGAGAGATTCTCGAGGTATTTAAAGTGTCATTACGCACTGGCTTACAGCAAGGCTGTCGCTATCAAATGTGCCAATGACGTGTGTGTGTGTGTGTGTGTGTGTGTGTGTGTGTGTCGCTGTGTGTCGCTGTGTGTCACTGTGTGTGGCAAGGGTTTGGGGTTAGTGAGGTGGCTGTTAGGGTTGTGGGTTGGGGACAGGGAGAGGGCTTTGTGTGTCTTTGTCTTTAAATACAGTGTTGTTGTGCTGCCTGGTCCTGTTCATGTTAGGATAGTGTAGTGTGGTTAGTAGAGTGGTGTGTATAGTGTAGTGTGGTTAGTAGAGTGGTGTGTATAGTGTAGTGTGGTTAGTAGAGTGGTGTGTATAGTGTAGTGTGGTTAGTAGAGTGGTGTGTGTATAGTGTAGTGTGGTTAGTAGAGTGGTGTGTATAGTGTAGTGTGGTTAGTAGAGTGGTGTGTATAGTGTAGTGGTTAGTACAGATAGTGTATAAAGGTAGCAAGTGGTTAGCAGATGGTGCATAGTGTAGTGTAATAGATATGTGTATAGTGTAGTGTATTAGTAGATGGGTGTGTATAGTAGTGTGTTTATAGATGGTGTGCATAGTGCAGTGTGGCTAGTATGTGCATATGTGGTGTATTATAGAGTGGTGTGTACAGTAGTGTGTGGTTTAGTAGAGGGCATGATAGCAGAGTGTGGTTTAGTAGGAGGGGTGTGTATAGTGCAGTGTGGTCAGTGAGGTATAGTGCAGTGTGTATTAGTAGATGGTGTGTATAGTGCAGGGTTTAGTATATGGGTGCAAGTATGAGTGCAGTGGTCTAGCAGATGGGTGCAAGTGCACACAGAGTGTATTAGCAGATGGTGCATTAGTAGTGGTCAATTAGGATGTATGGCATGCAGCAGTGTGACAGCAGATGGTGCACAGCATAGTGTGGTCTAGCTATATATGCAAGACAGCTGAGCTATGGAATATAAGATGGGCATACATGTTTAAAGTATAATAGTTATATACATTATGTTTAATAGTTATATTTATATGCAGTTAAATAGTTAAGATGGTTATTATTTATGTATTAGTATGATGTATGCACAGTGCAGTTAATAGCTAAGATACTAATAGTATATTATAGATGGCACATATATAATTAGTTATATTTATACATAGTTGTTTTAATTAGTATATTTTTAAGTGCATATAGTAATAGCTCAGATGGTGGTGCAAGTATGAGCTATGAGTGGTTAGTAGGATGGTGCATAGTGTAGTGGTTAGTAGATGGTGTGTATAGTGTAGTGTGGTTAGTAGAGATGGTGTATATTAGTGTAGCAGAGGTTAGTAGATATGTGTATTAGTGTAGTGTATTACAGGAGTTATGTGCATATGTAGCAAGTAGTTTAGTAGATATGTATTAGCAGTGTATTAGTATATGGTGCATAGTGCAGTGTATTAGTAGATAAGGCATAGCAGAAAGTACAGAGATGGTGTGTATAGTGTAGTGTATTAGCAGATGGTGTGTATAGTGTAGTATTAGCAGATGGTGTGCATAGTGCAGTGTATTAGTATATATGTATTATGTAGTATTATAGATATGTGCATAGCAGAGTGTATTGATTATATTTATGCAAGTATTAGTAGTGTATTAGTATATGGTGTATATAGTATACTTATGATGGTATGACAGTATGTATTAGTATTTATGTATAGTGTATGTATTATAGATATGTATATAGTGTAGTGTATTAGCTATATGTATGCATATATGTAATTAGCAGATGGTGATATAGCAAATAGTAGTATATGTTATTATATTTAATAGTATATATGTGTGCATTATAGTGTAATATATATGGTATACATATATGTGAAATATTTAGCATATGGGTGCATATATGTATTAGCAGATAAGTGCATATAGCGTAATAGTATATGGTGCACAGTGGTCAATTACAGATACACAGTGCAGTATACAGATAGTGCAAGTATTTGAAATGCAGCGTATTAGCAGATGGCGTGCAGAGTGCAGTGATAATACAGATGGCGTGGGCACAGTGCAAAGTGGCTCAGCAGATGGCGTACAGTGCAGCGTGGTTTAGCAGATTTGGCGTACATATGTAGCGTATTACAGATGGGCGTGCATTAGGCAGTGTATTAGTATATATGCGTGACCAAAGTGCAGCATTAGTTATTTGCGCACAGCGCAGCGTATTCATAAGATGGTGCGCATGAGTATGCGCATTAGCAGATGTGGCGTGCATTATAGCAGCGCAATAGCAGATGGCGCATATGCAGCAGCAATAGCAGATATGCGCACAGGCGCAGCGTGGTCTAGGCATGATATGCAAGACATGAAAAATAAAGAGATGGGTGCACAGCGTGAGCGCACAGCAGATGGCAAGCACTTGTTTGCTTAACAGGGCACATTTACGCAATATGTTTTTACCAGTTAAGATGCTAATGTTGCTTAACAGTATGATTTCACGCACAGTGTTTATCAGCAGATTTGCATTGTTTTATGGTCAGCAGATGGCGCATGAGCGCAAAGGTCAGTAAGATGGCGCAGCAGCACAGCAGATGGGCATATATGCACAGTATTTTGCGGCTGTTGTTTACCAGATGGCACTGTTGTTAACAGTTAAGATTTGGCACGTTGAGCATTAGCTATGATACACTGTTCAGCGCACAGTGATGGGCATTTATTACAGATGGCGCATAGCTATACCAGCATATTGGTGTGCATAGTGCAGTGTGGTCATAGATGGTGTGTGCATAGTGTAGTGTATTACAGATATGTGTATAGTGTGTGTGTGGTTAGCAGATGGTGTATTAGTGTAGGTGGCTAGTAGGAGTATGTGTATTATAGTGTGGTTTATATATATGTGTGTATAGTGTATGTATTATAGATAGGTGTGTATAGTGTAGTGTGGTTTAGTATATGCAAATATTAGTGTAGTGTGGTTTATAGAGTGGTGTGCATAGTGTAGTGTGGTTAGTATATGGGTGTGTATGAGTGTAGTGTATTAGCAGATAAGTGTGTGCATTATGTAGTGTGGTTTAGTATATGGGTTAGTGTAGTAGTCAGTAGTATATGCAGATAGTAGTGTGGTTAGTAGATGGGTGTATTAGTGCAGTGTGGTTAGCAGATTTATGCATTAGCAGTAGCGTGGTCATATGGTGCAGTGTGAGTGTATTAGCAGATATGCACAGTGCATGCAATAGCAGATGGCATTGTATTTAATAGTAGATGGCGCGTGATTTGTTTTGATGGTCAATATATTTTTGTTGTTTACACTCAGATGGCGCGCATATTTATATGACATATATTACATTGTTATGTAAATAGCAGATGGCATGTTATTTAATATAGACTGCCACTTGCTTGCTTTACCAGTTAAGATGGACTGCTTGCTTACCAGCAGATGGTACGTTTATACCAGTTAAGATTTACACGTTAAGCAACAGCAGATTTATACTGTTGCTACTAGTTATGATAGTGCGCACAGCGCAGCGCGGTCAGCAGATGGCGTACAGCGCAGCGCGGCTACAGATGGCGTGCGGATCGCGCAGATGGTCAGGATGCGTGACAGGCAGCGTGGTCAGCATACGGTGCGCATTATGCGCAGCGCGGTCAGCAGATGGGCGCGCACAGCGCAGCGCAATAGCGATGGCGTGCACAGCGAGCAGGTCAGCAGATGGCGCACATGCAGCGCATTAGCAGATGGCGCGCACAGCATGCGGTCAGATGGCGCACAGCGCATGCAGTCAGTTGTATGGCGCACAGGTGCAGCAATTAGGCAGATGGGTGCAGACAGCGTGAGCGCAATTACAGATGGCGTGACATGCAGCGTATTAGCAGATGCTGAGCATGCGAATTAGCAGATTTAGCGCATTGAGCGCAGCACATACAGATATGCGCACAGCGCAGCGTGGTCAGGCAGATGTGGCGCATTATTTTTGAGCGCATTAGCAGATTCGGCGCATTAGCGCAGCGTACAGCAGATTTTCTAAAAGTGATTGTTATGATACCATCAGATGGCGCATATAGCGCAGTCACCAGATGGCGCAATGCGCAACAGCAGATGCACTGTTTATGGCCAGCAGATGGCGCACAGCGTTACCCGCTATGATTTGATGCCTACTTGCTTGCGCACAGGCAGATTTAAGATTGCTTGTTTAATTAGCAGATGCACGTTTAAGCCGCATCAGCTAAGATGGCGCATTGTTGTTTGTTCAGAGATGGCACGCTGTTTATCAGCAGATACACTGTTGCTGGTCATAAGATGGGGTATAGGTGTAGTGTGTATATATGAGTGGTGTGTGGATAGTAGAGTGGTTATTAGAGTGGTGTGTATAGTGTAGTGTGGTTAGTAGAGTGGTGTATAGTGTAGTGTGGTTAGTAGAGTGGTGTGTGTATAGTGTAGTGTGGTTAGTAGAGTGGTGTGTGTATAGTGTAGTGTGGTTAGTAGAGTTGTGTGTATAGTGTAGTGTGGTTAGTAGAGTGGTGTGTGTATAGTGTAGTGTGGTTAGTAGAGTGGTGTGTATAGTGTAGTGTGGTTAGTAGAGGGTGTGTATAGGTAGTGTGGTTAGTAGAGGGTGTATAGTGTGGTGTGGTTAGTAGAGTGGTGTGTGTATTAGTGTAGTGTGGTTAGTAGAGGGTGTGTGTGTATAGTGTAGTGTATTAGTAGATGGGTGTGTATAGTGTGAGTGTGGTTAGCATATGGTGCATAGTGGTGTATTAGTAGATGGTGTGTGCATAGTGTAGTGTGGTCATATATATGTGCATAGTGCAGTGTGTATTAGTATATAGTGCATAGGCAGTGTACATATGTGTGCATAGTGGAGTTTATTAGTAGAGGGTGCATATATGTGGATAGTAGATGGTGTGCTAGTGAGTGTGGTTTAGTAGATATATAGTGTGGTGTGGTCATATATATGCACATATGGCTCATATATATATAGGGTGGGAGTATTAGCAGATGGTATATTAGTATGTATTATATATATATAGTGCAGTGTATATTTAGCAGATGGGTGCATATAGTAGGTTAGCAGAGTGGTGTGTGGATAGTGTAGAGTGGTTATTAGAGGTGTGTATAGTGTAGTGTGGTTAGCAGGAGTGGTGTATAGTGTAGTGTGGGTTAGTAGAGTGGTGTATAGTGTAGTGTGGTTAGTAGAGTGGTGTGTGTATAGTGTAGTGTGGTTAGTAGAGTGGTGTGTATAGTGTAGTGTGGTTAGTAGAGTGGTGTATAGTGTAGTGTGGTTAAAGAGGGTGTGTGTATAGTGTAGTGTGGTTAGTGAGTGGTGTATAGTGTAGTGTGGTTAGTAGAGTGGTGTGTGTATAGTGTAGTGTGGCTAGTAGAGTGGTGTGTATAGTGCAGTGTGCTTACAGGAGTGGTGTGCATAGTGCAGTGTGGCTGGTAGATGGTGCAGATAGTGCAGTGTGAGCATGGAGTGGTGTGTGCAGCAGGCAGGGAATAGTGGAGGCATAGGAGTGGCTTTGCAGATGGGTGCAAGTATAGTGCAGTGTGGCTCAGCAGGAGTGGTGCATAGGCAGTGTGGCTAGCAGATGGGTGTGATTTCAGCAGTGGCTAGTAGATATGCAATAGTGGCGTGGCTTAGTGATGGTGCAGAGGTGTGCGTGGTCAGTAGATATACAGTGTGCAATAGTAGATATATATGCAGCAGTGGCTAGTATATGGGTGCATAGCAAGAGTGGTGGTTATATATGGGCAAGTGGATTAGCAGATGGTCATTTGTATATGCACAGTATGGCTAGCAGATATACAGTGCAGTGTGGTCATATATGGCGTACAGTGCAGCATTAGCAGATATGTGCATTAGCAGAGCATTAGCAGATGGTACAGTATGTAAAGCAGAGTGGTGTATAGTGTAGTGTGTTAGTAGAGTGTGTGTGTATAGTGTAGTGTGGTTAGTAGAGTGGTGTGTATAGTGTAGTAAAAATAGCAGAGTGGTGTGTATAGTAGAAAGGAGTAGTTAGTAGAGTGGTGTGTGCATAGTGTAGTGTGGTTAGTAGAGGTGTGTAGTATAGTGTGTGGTTAGTAGAGTGGTGTGTATAGTGTAAAGGTGGAAGCAGAGTGGTGTGTGCATAGTGTAGTGTGGTTAGTAGAGTATGTGTATAGTGTAGTGTGGTTAGTAGAGTGGTGTGTATAGGTGAAAGTGTGGCTGCAGAGTGGTGTGTATAGTGTGAGTGTGGTTAGCAGAGTGGTGTGTGCATAGTGCAGTGGTTTCAGTAGAGGGTGTGTATAGTGTAGTGTGATATAGAGGGTGTGTATAGTGTAGTGTGGTTTAGTAGGAGGGTGTGTGTATAGTGTGAGCTGTATTAGTAGAGGGTGTGTATAGTGTAGTGTGGTTAGTAGAGGGTGTATAGTGCAGTATAAGATAAGAGAGGGTGTGTGTATTAGTGCAGAGTGTGGTCATAGAGGTGTGTATAGTGTAGTGTATTAGTATATGGTGTATATGCAGTTGTGGTCAGTATATATGTGTGTATTAGTGTAGTGGTTATATATATGTATAGTTAGTGTATTAGCAGATTTTTATACAGTGTAGTGTAAATAGCAGATATGTGTATTAGTATGTATTAGTAGATATATGCATATATGGCTAGTGATGGGCGCATTTAGTATGGTCAGATGGCACAGTATGCAATAGCAGATGGACAGTGTAGTGGTTAGTAGAGTGGTGCATAGTGTAGTGGTTTAGTAGATGGTGCATAGTGTAAAGTGTGGTTAGCAGATGGTGTGTATAGTGTAGTGTATTAGTAGAGGCGTATTAGTGTGTGGTTGCAGATATGCGTATAGTGAAATGGTTTAGCAGATGGGTGCATATGCAGTGTGGTTAGGCAGAGTGGTGCATAGTGCAGTGTGTTTAGCAGATGGTGCATTAGTGCAGTGTGGTTTAGTAGAGTGGTGTGTATTAGTGTGAGCTAATAGTAGATGGTGTGTGTATTAGTGTAGCGTGGTTATAGATGTGTGTGACAGTGTAGCAAGTATTAGCAGATGGTGTGCACAGGTGTAGTGTGGTTTAGCAGATGGTGCAAGTGCATTAGTGGAAAGTGGTTTGAAGTATGATGGTGCAAACAGCAGAGTGGACATATGATGGTGACAGCAAGAGTGTGGTCAGTAGATGGCGCATAGTATGATAAATAGTATGATTTGGGTGCAGCATAGGCAGAATTTATTCATGATATGCAAGACAGTAGCAAGTATCAGTATGGCATTATGAGTGTGGCTTAGTTAGATTTATGCATTAGCAGTAGTGTGGTCAGTAGATGGTGCAGTACAGTGTAGGCAATAGTGATGCTACAGCATGCAACAGCAGATATGCACAGTATGGCTCATATATTTGGGCACAGTTTGAGTGCATTAGCAGATGGCATTGTTTATATACTAGTTATGGCGCACAGCTATGGTCAGCAGAGGTGTGTATAGTGTAGTGTGGTTATAGAGTGGTGTATAGTGTAGTGTGGTTAGTAGAGGAGTGTGGATAGTGTAGTGTGGTTAGTAGAGTGGTGTGTGTATATGTAGTGTGGTTAGTAGGAGTGGTGTGTATAGTGTAGTGTGGTTAGTAGAGTGTATGTGTATATGTAGTGGAGGTTATAGAGCAGGCATAGTGCAGTGTATTAGCAGAGCAAAGTGCACAAAGTACAGCACTGCTCAGAGTGGTGTATAGGTGTAGTGTGGTTAGCAGATGGTGTGTATAGTGTAGTGTGGTTAGTAGAGTGGGTGTGTATAGTGTGTAGTGTGGTATTAGTAGAGTGGTGTGGTATAGTGTAGTGTGGTTAGTATATGTGTATTAGTGTAGTGTGGTTTCATAGAGTGGTGTGCATAGTGTATGGTTAGTAGAGTGGTGTAGATAGTGTAGTGTGGTCAGTAGATGGTGTGCTAGTGTAGTGTAATTAGTGAGATATGTGTATAGGTGAGTGTGGTCTAGGTGAGATATGTGCATAGTGTATGGATTAGTAGAGTGGTGTATAGTAGTATTTAGTATATGGTGGCAGCAGAGTGTGGTTTACAGATATATTAGTGTGATATATATGTGCATAGTGAGTGTGGTCAAGTAGATGGTGTGGACAGTGTATATGGTTTAACAGATGGTGCATTAGCTTGAGTGAATAGTGATATGCAGCGCAAAGGTGGTCAGCAGCATGGTGCGCATAGTGCATGCGGCTCAGCAGATGGCGTGCATAAGCGCAGCGTGGCTTAGCAGATGCAGGCACAGCGCATGTGGTCTAGCAAGATATGTATTAGCGCAAAGTGGCTCAAAGTATATAAGTGGCATAGTGCAGTGCAATAGTGAGGATAAGTGCATAGCAAAAGGTATTAGCAGATAGCATATAGTGTGCAGTGGCTTAGTATATGGTGTAGTATGTGTGCAGTGTACTACATATTTTATGGATTAGTGTAGAGCACATTGTGATGGGTGTGCACAGTGCAGTGCATACATTTAGATATGTATAGTGCAGTGTGGAGAGGAAGATTTGCTAATAGTTAGTTTTAATTAGTATATTTACATAGCAGTACTAGCTTATATGGCACATTGTTGTTTTACTAGCAGATATGATTTGTTAGCACAGTTATATGGCTTACATGCAGTAATAGCAGATTTATACAGTTATATTAGCAGATGGCTACAGTTATAGTAATAGTTATATTTATATTATGCATATAATATATGATGGGCTATTATATTTAATATATATTTATGATTGTTATATTTATAACTGAGATTTATACAGTATTTAATATTATATGGCATTATGCAGTGTAATAGTTAAGATGGCATATTTAGTAATTAGCAGATGGCATGTTTTGTTATTTTGATATGGCACAGCAGTACATAAGAGATAAGTGCAAGTGCATATGCAAAGTGTGTTAGTAGAGGCATAGTGTAGTGTGGTTAGCAGAGTGGTGTATAAAGGGTATGTGGTTACAGAGGTAAGGCATAGTGTAGTGGTTAGCAGATGGTGTGCACAGTAGTGTGGTTAGCAGAGTGGTGTGTGTGCATAGTGTAGTGTGGCTAGAGGGTGTGTATAGTGTAGTGGTTAGCAGAGGGTGTGCATAGTGTAGTGTGGCTAGTAGAGTGGTGTGTATAGGGTGTAGTGTGGTTAGTAGAGGAGGTATAGTGTAGTGTGGTTAGTAGAGGAGGCAGACAGTAGTAAAATAGTAGAGGGTGTGTACAGTGTAGTGTGGCTAGTAGAGTGGTGTGCATAGTGCAGTGTGGCTAGTAGAGGTGTATTAGTGTATGTGGTTAGCAGATGGTGCATAGTGCAGTGGCTAGTAGAGGTGTGCATATGCAGTATTAGTATGTGCATAGTGCAGTGTGGCTTAGTAGATGGGTGTGCATAGTGTAGTGGTTAGTATATATGTGCACAGTGTAGTGGTCATATATATGCAGATATGTAGTGTGGTTTAGCAGGAGGGTGCATTAGGTGAGTGGTTATATATGGTGTGCATATATGTATTATATATATAGTATATATGTGGCTCATATATGGTGGATTAAGAGTGTCAAGAGATGGTGCATATATATAATAGTATATGGCATATATATTAGTATATGCATAGTATGGTCATAGATATACAGTAATTAGCAGATGGGGCACAGCGCAGCGCGGTCAGCAGATGGCGTGATCAGCGCAGATGGTCATCAGATGGCGCGCACAGCGCAGCGCGGTCAAAGACGCGCGCACAGCGCAGCGTGGTCATGGATGGCGCGCACAGCGCAGCGCACCAGCAGATATCGCGCGCACAGCAGCGCGCCCAGCGAGATGGCGTGCACAGCGCAGCGCGGTCAGGGGCAGATGGCGCACAGCGCAGCGCAATAAGATGGCGTGCACATGCAGCGTGGCCAGCAGATGGGTGCGCACGCGAGGTGGGCGGTCAGCAGGATGCGCGGCATAGCGCAGCTGACGCCAGCGAGATGCGCGCACAGGCAGCGCACAGCAGGATGGCGCGCACGAGCGCGGCGCGCACCAGCAGATGGCGCACAGCGCAGCGCGGCCGGCGAGATGGCGCGCACAGTGCTGCTGTTTATCAGCTATTTCTGGTCGTTGTTTAACAGCCAAGATTTGCCAATGTTGTTTACCCGGTGGATTCTTCTACCGTTTTCTACCAGCGCATTTGGCATCAGCTGCGCGGTCATATGACGGCTACTGCTGTTGCTTGTCAAGACGGCTGTTAAGCGCATCACAAGATACACTGTTGCTAGTCACATGATTTACAATACTGCTTACCACAGATGCGCCCATATGTAGTGTGGTTTAGTAGATATGTGTGTATAGCATGTATTAGCAGAGTGGTGTGTGCATAGTGTAAAGGTGGTTATATATGGGTGTGTATAGTGAGTGGTTAGTAGATGGTGTGCATTAGTGTAGTGTGTATTAGTAGAGTGGTGTGTGTATTATGTAGTGGTTAGTAAGGGTGTGCATAGTGTAGTGTGGCTAGCAGATGGTGTATAGTGTAGTGTGGCTAGCAGATGGTGTGTGTATTAAAGTGCAGTGGTTTAGTAGATGGTGTGTGTATAGTGTAGTGTGGTTAGTATATATGCATAGTGTAGTGTGGCTTAGTATATGGTGTGCATTATGCAGTGGTTTTAGTAGAGTGGTGTGTATTATGTATGGTTATATATATGCATATGCAGTATTAGTATATGGGTGCATAGTGTATGTGGTTTAGTATATAAGTGTGCAGATATGTATTATGATATACAGTGTATGTATTAGTATGGTGCACAGTATATCAGTAGATAAGGCATTATTTGTTGATACTATATATACATATGGGTTGTCAGCAGATGGGCAGTATTATATGCAGCAGTATTAGTATATGGCGCATTGTTTGTTTAATTAGTATATTTATACATATGCAGTAATACAGATGGTAAAAATATATGTAATAGCAGATATACATATGCAGTGTAATAGTTATGATTTGGCACTATATGGTCATAGATGGCATACAGTAATAGCAGATATACAGCTGAGCTACTAGTTATATATATAAGTACTAGCAGATAATGATATAAGTAATAGCAGATACATAGTGCAGTGTGGTTAGCAGAGTGGTGTGGATAGTGTAGTGGTTATAGAGTGGTGTGACAGTGTAGTGTGGTTAAGAGTGGTAAGTATAGTGTAGTGTGGTTGGGTAGAGCAGTGTGGATAGTGTGTGAGGCTAGTAGAGGCAAGTAGTGTAGTGTATTAGTAGAGTGGTGTAAGGGATAGTGAGTGGTTAGTAGAGGGTGTACAGTAGTGTGGTTAGTAGAGGGTGTGTATAGTGTAGTGCTTAGTAGAGGTGCAGTGTAGTGTATTAGTAGAGTGTGTATATAGTGTGGCTAGTAGAGTGGTGTGCATAGTGTAGTGTGGTTATAGGAGGGGTGCAGTGCAGTGTGACAGAGATGGTGTGTATATAGTGCAGTGTGGAGCAGAGATATGTGTAGAGTGAGTGTATTAGTAGATGGTGTGTATGTGTAGTGTGCTATAGAGTGGTGTGTATAGTGCAGTGTGGATAGTGTAAGATAGTGTATAGTGTATGTGGCTAGTAGAGCAGTATATGTGTGGTCAGTATAGATGTGCATAGTGTAGTGGAGTCTAGAGTGTGTGTATAGTGCAGTGTGAATAGTAGAGGGTGTGGATAGTGTAGAGGCATTATATATGTATAGTAGTGTATTAGTAGAGGGGTGCATAGTGCAGTGTATTAGTAGATATGTGTATATAGTGTGACAGAGATATGTGTATAGTATGAATAGTATTTGGGTGTTAGTATGGTTAGTAGATGGTGTGTATAGTGTAGTACAGGAGGTGTAAGAGTGAGTGTGGTCTAGTATTTATATTATATGTAATTAGTATATATGCATAGTGCAGTAATAGTATAAGTGGTAAAGTGTATAGTAGTGTGGTTTAGAGATAAAAAAGATTAGTGTATATATTATTTAGATATGTGTATATTTAGTGGCTATTAGATGGTGTGTATAGTGAGCGTAATGGTAGAGTGGTAAAGATAGGTAGTGTGGTTAGCAGGAGTGGTGCATAGTGCAGTGTGTTTATAAGAGCAGTGTATAGTGCAGTGGTCAGGCAGAGTGGTGTGGATAGTGTAGTGTATTAGTGTATGGTGTGTGTGATAGTGTAGTGTGGTTACAGAGGGTGTATAGGAAGGTGTCAGCAGAGTGGTGTGTATAGTGAGTGTATTAGTAGAGTGAGTGTATTAGTGTAGTGTGACAGGAGATGGTGTGTATAGTGTGAGTGTGGTTAGTAGATGGTGTGGATGTGCAGATGGCAACTAGATAAGGATAGTGCAGGTGGTTATATATGTGTATATGTAGTGTGTATTAGTATATGGTGTGTATAGTGTATGTGTATTAGGTATATATAGTGCAGTGTATTAGAGATGGGTAGTATTATAGCAGTAGTATATTAGTATATGGGTGTGCACAGTGCAGTGTATTAGTATATATGTATATGAGTGCAGTATGTGAATAGTATATGTATATATGGATAGTGTATGCAGACATATATATATACATATTTAAAGTATGGTCATATATATAAGACAAATAGTATGGTCATATATTTATGCATTGTTTGTGTGTATTAGTATATGGTGTATTAGTGTATAGTAATAGTATATATATTATATATATTAGTATGATATATGCATTATGTATTTATTAGTATATTTTATGCACAGTGCAGTGGCTATATATTGGCGCATGTGCAGTGGTTTACATATGGCGTGCATAGTATGTGGTTAGTGTGATGGGTGTACATAGTGCAGTATATTAGTATATGGTGTAAGTATTAGTAGTGTGGCTAGGAGATGGTGTGCATAGTGTAGGTATTAGTATATGGTGTGTATAAAGGTATGTGAATAAGAGATATGTGTATATGGGCAGTGTATTAGCAGATGTATGCAAGTATAGTGTAGTGTATTAGTAGATGGGTGTGCATTAGGTGCAGTGGTGGTTATATGATGGTGTGTGCATAGTGTAGTGTATTAGCAGATATGTGTATAGCAGAGTGTGGTTAGTAGGATGGTGCATAGTGTGAGCAAGTATTAAGATATGCATAGTGTATGTATTAGTAGATGGTGTATGTGACAGGGTAGTGGTCTAGTATATATGTGTGCATTATGTATGCAATAGTATATGTATGCACAGTGCAGTACTAGTGAGATATACATTAGCAGAGGTGGTCATATATTTCTATGCATTGTTTGTTTAAATAGCAGATGGGCTGCCATGAAATAGCAGATGGCAGACATGGTACTAGCAGATGGCGCATAGTGTGGTTATAGATGCTTACATGAGTATGGTCAGTAGATATACAGTGCAGCAGGTCATACATGGGTGCATATGAGTGGTTTAGCAGATAAAGCATTAGTGGTTACTAAGATGGGCGCACTAGCAGCGTAATAGTTATTATGCATACAGCTGTTAGCAGATGGTACATCCAGTGCATTAGTATGATGGCGCACAGCTTAAGTACTAGCAGATGTGTGTATAGTGTAGTGTGTTAGTAGAGTGGTGTGTATAGTGTAGTGTGGTTAGTAGAGTGGTGTGTATAGTGGTAGTGTGGTTAGTAGAGTGGTGTGTATAGTAGTGTGGTTAGTAGAGTGGTGTGTATAGTGTAGTGTGGTTAGGAGTGGTGTGTGTATAGTGTAGTGTGGTTAGTAGAGTGGTGTGTGTATAGTGTAGTGTGGTTAGTAGAGTGGTGTGTGGATAGTGTAGAGATTCTGTGCAGGATTAAGGTGCCAAACACCTTAATTGTGATTCGTTTCCCCGAACCCGTCTGTTCCATTGTGAGGCGCTGCTCTAATGCCGTATGGTCTAGCATGGAACATTTAACCTGTCACACGTAATGGATTGTCCTGGGTGATGGTTTTAGCTTTCAGCGCTCAGCTCGGCAGGTCGGTTGGTCGGTTCGACGTCACGTTTTCCCCTTCTCTGTGTCTGAGTCTGGCAGGCAGGTTGCAGGCTGAAGGATGACAGAGTGACGATCATCACCGTGGCGTCAGAGCTGTGATCGTAGCGTCAAAGAGGCTAGGCTCAGTTGACCTATATGCCACAACACATTACCGTAATCACAGAGAAGTATTACCGTAGTCAGTGGCTAAACTTTACCCCTAGATGAATAGAATCAACATTGACTTGAATGGGGATTCTAGGTCTAGTAGTTCTATCTCTATGCTTTGCCCATCCATAGAGATATGACACTAGTCACTGGGCCTGGTTAAGAGCCTGTCTTTAACATAGTGTGGTAGTAGTGTAATGTGCCTTCAACTCCCCTGGTCCAATCACGCGTTTCAAGGACGCTGCTTGAAGATCGTTCTTTTTCTCTTAATGTGAACGACACCTTTGATCTCGATGACCTTTTTTTTTTTTTGACCGTTGTCTGCTAGTGACAGCCAGGAGTGACAGCCAGGAGTGACAGCCAGGGAGGTGGCAGGGAGGCTCACCTTACCCACTCGCCCCGTCCCGTCCACCTGATCCCCTCATTTAGCCACCTGGCACCTGTCCATTTCCAGGACAATCATATGCACTGTTATGCTGCCATCTTAGGAAGAGAGACAGAAACAGAGAGACGTAGCTTTTCATATTTAAGTCCTCCATTTACTCTAGCCTATATCGTCAATGAACGCTCAGGATATTTGATATGTGCCGTGTGTCCTATCGCATTTCAAAGCCTGAAACTGGAACTTAGCCACAAACTTAGATTTTTTTGTTCCTTTGCTTTTCCCTGATGGTGGAACAGACAGGATACAGAGAAAAAAAGCTTCTCTGAGCGGCAGTCACTATCAACTTCAAGCTGAATTTCAAAAAATGGCAATTCCATATTTTACATCTTGTTTCAAAGCTAAAGTATAGAGGGACAAAAAAAAATCCACCGAAAATGTACACTGAGTTTTATTCACCACACTGTCTATCGATTTCTGGCTCTGCTTTTTATGGTTGTGAGAACAAACACGAGAAGAGGAGAAATATAGAACAGAGGAGTTGATGAGGACAAGAGAGACACTGCTATACTTCCCCCTCTCTCCCTCCCTCCTCCTCTCTCCCTCCCCCTTTTCTCTCTCTCCCTCCCTCCCCCTCTCTCCCTCCCTGGTTTACATTCTGTTGGTGGTTTACATTCTGTTGGTGGTTTATATTCTGTTGGTGGTTTATATTCTGTTGGTGGTTTATATTCTGTTGGTGGTTTACATTCAGTTTGTGGTTTATATTCTGTTGGTGGTTTATATTCTGTTGGTGGTTTACATTCAGTTGGTTTATATTCTGTTGGTGGTTTATATTCTGTTGGTGGTTTATATTCTGTTGGTGGTTTATATTCTGTTGGTGGTTTATATTCTGTTGGTTTATATTCTGTTGGTGGTTTATATTCTGTTGGTGGTTTATATTCTGTTGGTGGTTTATATTCTGTTGGTGGTTTACATTCTGTTGGTGGTTTATATTCTGTTGGTGGTTTATATTCTGTTCATTGGTTTACATTCAGTTGGTTTATATTCTGTTGGTGGTTTATATTCTGTTGGTGGTTTATATTCTGTTGGTGGTTTATATTCTGTTGGTGGTTTACATTCAGTTGGTGGTTTATATTCTGTTGGTGGTTTATATTCTGTTGGTGGTTTATATTCTGTTGGTGGTTTATATTCTGTTGGTTTATATTCTGTTGGTGGTTTATATTCTGTTGGTTTATATTCTGTTGGTGGTTTATATTCTGTTGGTGGTTTATATTCTGTTGGTTTGTATTCTGTTGGTGGTTTACATTCAGTTGGTGGTTTACATTCAGTTGGTGGTTTATATTCTGTTGGTGGTTTACATTCAGTTTGTGGTTTATATTCTGTTGGTGGTTTATATTCTGTTGGTGGTTTACATTCAGTTGGTTTATATTCTGTTGGTGGTTTATATTCTGTTGGTGGTTTATATTCTGTTGGTGGTTTATATTCTGTTGGTGGTTTATATTCTGTTGGTGGTTTATATTCTGTTGGTGGTTTACATTCAGTTGGTTTATATTCTGTTGGTGGTTTATATTCTGTTGGTGGTTTATATTCTGTTGGTGGTTTATATTCTGTTGGTGGTTTATATTCTGTTGGTTTATATTCTGTTGGTGGTTTATATTCTGGTGGTGGTTTATATTCTGTTGGTGGTTTATATTCTGTTGGTGGTTTATATTCTGTTGGTTTGTATTCTGTTGGTGGTTTACATTCAGTTGGTGGTTTACATTCAGTTGGTGGTTTATATTCTGTTGGTGGTTTATATTCTGTTGGTGGTTTATATTCTGTTGGTGGTTTATATTCTGTTGGTGGTTTACATTCAGTTGGTTTATATTCTGTTGGTGGTTTACATTCAGTTGGTTTATATTCTGTTGGTGGTTTATATTCTGTTGGTGGTTTATATTCTGTTGGTGGTTTACATTCAGTTGGTTTATATTCTGTTGGTGGTTTATATTCTGTTGGTGGTTTATATTCTGTTGGTGGTTTACATTCAGTTGGTTTATATTCTGTTGGTGGTTTATATTCTGTTGGTGGTTTATATTCTGTTGGTGGTTTACATTCTGTTGGTGGTTTATATTCTGTTGGTGGTTTACATTCAGTTGGTTTATATTCTGTTGGTGGTTTATATTCTGGTGGTGGTTTATATTCTGGTGGTGGTTTATATTCTGTTGGTGGTTTATATTCTGTTGTTGGTTTATATTCTGTTGGTGGTTTATATTCTGTTGGTTTATATTCTGTTGGTGGTTTACATTCAGTTGGTGGTTTACATTCAGTTGGTTTATATTCTGTTGGTGGTTTATATTCTGTTGGTGGTTTACATTCTGTTGGTGGTTTATATTCTGTTGGTGGTTTACATTCAGTTGGTTTATATTCTGTTGGTGGTTTATATTCTGTTGGTGGTTTACATTCAGTTAGTGGTTTATATTCTGTTGGTGGTTTACATTCAGTTGGTTTATATTCTGTTGGTGGTTTACATTCTGTTGGTTTATATTCTGTTGGTGGTTTATATTCTGTTGGTGGTTTACATTCAGTTGGTTTATATTCTGTTGGTGGTTTATATTCTGTTGGTTTATATTCTGTTGGTGGTTTACATTCAGTTGGTTTATATTCTGGTGGTGGTTTATATTCTGTTGGTGGTTTATATTCTGTTGGTGGTTTACATTCTGTTGGTGGTTTATATTCTGTTGGTGGTTTACATTCAGTTGGTTTATATTCTGTTGGTGGTTTATATTCTGGTGGTGGTTTATATTCTGGTGGTGGTTTATATTCTGGTGGTGGTTTATATTCTGTTGTTGGTTTATATTCTGTTGGTGGTTTACATTCAGTTGGTGGTTTATATTCTGTTGGTGGTTTACATTCAGTTTGTGGTTTATATTCTGTTGGTGGTTTATATTCTGTTGGTGGTTTACATTCAGTTGGTTTATATTCTGTTGGTGGTTTATATTCTGTTGGTGGTTTATATTCTGGTGGTTTATATTCTGTTGGTGGTTTACATTCAGTTGGTTTATATTCTGTTGGTGGTTTATATTCTGTTGGTGGTTTATATTCTGTTGGTGGTTTACATTCTGTTGGTGGTTTATATTCTGTTGGTGGTTTATATTCTGTTGGTGGTTTATATTCTGTTGGTGGTTTACATTCAGTTGGTTTATATTCTGTTGTTGGTTTATATTCTGTTGGTGGTTTATATTCTGGTGGTTTATATTCTGTTGGTGGTTTACATTCAGTTGGTTTATATTCTGTTGGTGGTTTATATTCTGTTGGTGGTTCATATTCTGTTGGTTTATATTCTGTTGGTGGTTTATATTCTGTTGTTGGTTTATATTCTGTTGGTGGTTTATATTCTGTTGGTGGTTTATATTCTGTTGGTTTATATTCTGTTGGTGGTTTACATTCAGTTGGTGGTTTACATTCAGTTGGTTTATATTCTGTTGGTGGTTTATATTCTGTTGGTGGTTTACATTCAGTTTGTGGTTTATATTCTGTTGGTGGTTTATATTCAGTTTGTGGTTTATATTCTGTTGGTGGTTTACATTCAGTTGGTTTATATTCTGTTGGTTTATATTCTGTTGGTGGTTTATATTCTGTTGGTGGTTTACATTCAGTTTGTGGTTTATATTCTGTTGGTGGTTTACATTCAGTTGGTTTATATTCTTTTGGTGGTTTATATTCTGTTGGTGGTTTACATTCTGTTGGTGGTTTATATTCTGTTGGTGGTTTATATTCTGTTGGTGGTTTACATTCAGTTGGTTTATATTCTGTTGGTGGTTTATATTCTGTTGGTGGTTTATATTCTGTTGGTGGTTTACATTCAGTTTGTGGTTTATATTCTGTTGGTGGTTTACATTCAGTTTGTGATTTATATTCTGTTGGTGGTTTATATTCTGTTGGTTTATATTCTGTTGGTGGTTTATATTCTTTTGGTGGTTTACATTCTGTTGGTTTATATTCTGTTGGTGGTTTATATTCTGGTGGTGGTTTATATTCTGTTGGTGGTTTAAATTCTGTTGGTGGTTTATATTCTGTTGGTTTGTATTCTGTTGGTGGTTTATATTCAGTTGGTGGTTTACATTCAGTTGGTTTATATTCTGTTGGTGGTTTATATTCTGTTGGTGGTTTACATTCTGTTGGTGGTTTATATTCTGTTGGTGGTTTACATTCAGTTGGTTTATATTCTGTTGGTGGTTTATATTCTGTTGGTGGTTTACATTCAGTTAGTGGTTTATATTCTGTTGGTGGTTTACATTCAGTTGGTTTATATTCTGTTGGTGGTTTACATTCAGTTGGTTTATATTCTGTTGGTGGTTTATATTCTGTTGGTGGTTTATATTCTGTTGGTGGTTTACATTCAGTTGGTTTATATTCTGTTGGTGGTTTATATTCTGTTGGTGGTTTACATTCTGTTGGTGGTTTATATTCTGTTGGTGGTTTACATTCAGTTGGTTTATATTCTGTTGGTGGTTTATATTCTGTTGGTGGTTTATATTCTGTTGGTGGTTTATATTCTGTTGGTGGTTTACATTCATTTGGTTTATATTCTGTTGGTGGTTTATATTCTGTTGGTGGTTTATATTCTGTTGGTGGTTTATATTCTGTTGGTGGTTTACATTCAGTTGGTTTATATTCTGGTGGTGGTTTATATTCTGTTGGTGGTTTATATTCTGTTGGTGGTTTATATTCTGTTGGTTTATATTCTGTTGGTGGTTTATATTCTGTTGGTTTATATTCTGTTGGTGGTTTATATTCTGGTGGTGGTTTATATTCTGTTGGTGGTTTATATTCTGTTGGTGGTTTATATTCTGTTGGTTTGTATTCTGTTGGTGGTTTACATTCAGTTGGTGGTTTACATTCAGTTGGTTTATATTCTGTTGGTGGTTTATATTCTGTTGGTGGTTTACATTCTGTTGGTGGTTTATATTATGTTGGTTGTTTACATTCAGTTGGTTTATATTCTGTTGGTGGTTTATATTCTGTTGGTGGTTTACATTCAGTTAGTGGTTTATATTCTGTTGGTGGTTTACATTCAGTTGGTTTATATTCTGTTGGTGGTTTACATTCAGTTGGTTTATATTCTGTTGGTGGTTTATATTCTGTTGGTGGTTTATATTCTGTTGGTGGTTTACATTCAGTTGGTTTATATTCTGTTGGTGGTTTATATTCTGTTGGTTTATATTCTGTTGGTGGTTTACATTCAGTTGGTTTATATTCTGGTGGTGGTTTATATTCTGTTGGTGGTTTATATTCTGTTGGTGGTTTACATTCTGTTGGTGGTTTATATTCTGTTGGTGGTTTACATTCAGTTGGTTTATATTCTGTTGGTGGTTTATATTCTGGTGGTGGTTTATATTCTGGTGGTGGTTTATATTCTGTTGGTGGTTTATATTCTGTTGTTGGTTTATATTCTGTTGGTGGTTTATATTCTGTTGGTTTATATTCTGTTGGTGGTTTACATTCAGTTGGTGGTTTACATTCAGTTGGTTTATATTCTGTTGGTGGTTTATATTCTGTTGGTGGTTTACATTCTGTTGGTGGTTTATATTCTGTTGGTGGTTTACATTCAGTTGGTTTATATTCTGTTGGTGGTTTATATTCTGTTGGTGGTTTACATTCAGTTGGTTTATATTCTGTTGGTGGTTTACATTCAGTTGGTTTATATTCTGTTGGTGGTTTACATTCAGTTGGTTTATATTCTGTTGGTGGTTTATATTCTGTTGGTGGTTTACATTCAGTTGGTTTATATTCTGTTGGTGGTTTACATTCAGTTGGTTTATATTCTGTTGGTGGTTTATATTCTGTTGGTGGTTTACATTCAGTTGGTTTATATTCTGTTGGTGGTTTATATTCTGTTGGTTTATATTCTGTTGGTGGTTTACATTCAGTTGGTTTATATTCTGGTGGTGGTTTATATTCTGTTGGTGGTTTATATTCTGTTGGTGGTTTACATTCTGTTGGTGGTTTATATTCTGTTGGTGGTTTACATTCAGTTGGTTTATATTCTGTTGGTGGTTTATATTCTGGTGGTGGTTTATATTCTGGTGGTGGTTTATATTCTGGTGTTAGTTTATATTCTGTTGGTGGTTTACATTCAGTTGGTGGTTTATATTCTGTTGGTGGTTTACATTCAGTTTGTGGTTTATATTCTGTTGGTGGTTTATATTCTGTTGGTGGTTTACATTCAGTTGGTTTATATTCTGTTGGTGGTTTATATTCTGTTGGTGGTTTATATTCTGGTGGTTTATATTCTGTTGGTGGTTTACATTCAGTTGGTTTATATTCTGTTGGTGGTTTATATTCTGTTGGTGGTTTATATTCTGTTGGTGGTTTACATTCTGTTGGTGGTTTATATTCTGTTGGTGGTTTATATTCTGTTGGTGGTTTATATTCTGTTGGTGGTTTACATTCAGTTGGTTTATATTCTGTTGGTGGTTTATATTCTGTTGGTGGTTTATATTCTGTTGGTGGTTTATATTCTGTTGGTGGTTTACATTCAGTTGGTTTATATTCTGTTGGTGGTTTATATTCTGTTGGTGGTTCATATTCTGTTGGTTTATATTCTGTTGGTGGTTTATATTCTGTTGTTGGTTTATATTCTGTTGGTGGTTTATATTCTGTTGGTGGTTTATATTCTGTTGGTGGTTTATATTCTGTTGGTGGTTTACATTCAGTTGGTGGTTTACATTCAGTTGGTTTATATTATGTTGGTGGTTTATATTCTGTTGGTGGTTTACATTCAGTTAGTGGTTTATATTCTGTTGGTTTATATTCAGTTTGTGGTTTATATTCTGTTGGTGGTTTATATTCTGTTGGTGGTTTATATTCTGTTGGTGGTTTATATTCTGTTGGTGGTTTATATTCTGTTGGTGGTTTATATTCTGTTGGTGGTTTATATTCTGTTGGTGGTTTATATTCTGTTGTGGTTTACATTCAGTTGGTTTATATTCTGTTGGTGGTTTATATTCTGTTGGTGTTTATATTCTGTTGGTTTATATTCTGTTGGTGGTTTATATTCTGTTGGTGGTTTACATTCAGTTTGTGGTTTATATTCTGTTGGTGGTTTACATTCAGTTGGTTTATATTCTTTTGGTGGTTTATATTCTGTTGGTGGTTTACATTCTGTTGGTGGTTTATATTCTGTTGGTGGTTTATATTCTGTTGGTGGTTTACATTCAGTTGGTTTATATTCTGTTGGTGGTTTATATTCTGTTGGTGGTTTATATTCTGTTGGTGGTTTACATTCAGTTTGTGGTTTATATTCTGTTGGTGGTTTACATTCAGTTTGTGGTTTATATTCTGTTGGTGGTTTATATTCTGTTGGTTTATATTCTGTTGGTGGTTTATATTCTTTTGGTGGTTTACATTCTGTTGGTTTATATTCTGTTGGTGGTTTACATTCAGTTTGTGGTTTATATTCTGTTGGTGGTTTACATTCAGTTGGTTTATATTCTGTTGGTGGTTTATATTCTGTTGGTGGTTTACATTCTGTTGGTGGTTTACATTCTGTTGGTGGTTTACATTCTGTTGGTGGTTTACATTCTGTTGGTTTATATTCTGTTGGTGGTTTACATTCTGTTGATGGTTTACGTTCTGTTGGTGGTGCAAGGCCCTGTTACTGTGTGTTTAACCTAATCATTGGTGTCTGCCAAGCCTCTGAACCAGGCAGAGTGAGGATGAGGCTGAGTGCTCGTCTCCACCTGGCCGAGTGCTGTGCCAGGGCAGCCACAGAGAGGGGGAAGGGATGACCTGCTTCTACCCTCCATCTATCCCTCTCTCTACCCTCCATCTATCCCTCTCTCTACCCTCCATCTATCCCTCTCTCTACCCTCCATCTATCCCTCTCTCTACCCTCCATATATCCCTCTCTCTACCCTCCATCTATCCCTCTCTCTACCCTCCATATATCCCTCTCTCGTCCCTCCATCTATCCCTCTCTCTACCCTCCATATATCCCTCTCTCTACCCTCCATCTATCCCTCTCTCTACCCTCCATCTATCCCTCTCTCTACCCTCCATCTATCCCCCTCTCTACCCTCCATCTATCCCTCTCTCTACCCTCCATCTATCCCTCTCTCTACCCTCCATCTATACCTCTCTCTACCCTCCATCTATCACTCTCTCTACCCTCCATCCATCCCCCTCTCTACCCTTGCTCTATCCCCCGTCCCCTCACCACAATTCATCTCGCTCTCAACCAGCCTCTACCCTCCACTAACTTTTACTGAGGCAGGGTCCTTGGAGAGCTGTAAGGGAACTTAGTGCTGGTCGAGACACTGAGGAGGGCTGTAAGGGAACTTAGTGCTGGTCGAGTCACTGAGGAGGGCTGTAAGGGAACTTAGTGCTGGGCGAGACACTGAGGAGGGCTGTAAGGGAACTTAGTGCTGGGCGAGACACTGAGGAGGGCTGTAAGGGAACTTAGTGCTGGGCGAGTCACTGAGGAGGGCTGTAAGGAAACTTAGTGCTGGGCGAGACACTGAGGAGGGCTGTAAGGGAACTTAGTGCTGGGCGAGTCACTGAGGAGGGCTGTAAGGGAACTTAGTGCTGGGCGAGACACTGAGGAGGGCTGTAAGGGAACTTAGTGCTGGGCGAGTCACTGAGGAGGGCTGTAAGGGAACTTAGTGCTGGGCGAGACACTGAGGAGGGCTGTAAGGGAACTTAGTGCTGGGCGAGTCACTGAGGAGGGCTGTAAGGGAACTTAGTGCTGGGCGAGTCACTGAGGAGGGCTGTAAGGGAACTTAGTGCTGGGCGAGTCACTGAGGAGGGCTGTTAGGGAACTTAGTGCTGAGGACGAGGGCGTTGTGACCACTTATTCGTTATGATCTAAATCTGATCCTAGTTCAGCACTGCTATTCACTGAGGCTATATTTGAATATGGGTAGTTAGTGGTTTTGGTAGTAAATGAGAGAAACCTCAAATGATTGGCATACTCTATAGTGGTGGCATGCAGGACCCAGGAGAGCTGAGGGCCGGTCGATACAGACTGACTGGCTGGTCGCAGGTCTGACGCCTGGACTCCTGCAGCCTGTCTGCTCCTCTGTCCCTGTCCCTGTCCCTGTCCCTGTCCCTGTCCCTGTCCCTGTCCCTGTCCCTGTCCCTGTCCCTGTCTGCTCCTCTGTTCCTCCTCTCCTCCTCCTCTCCTCAGCAGCTGCAGCCTCTGCTGCTGTCTCCAGCTGTTCCTGACAAATCACCTGCTCTCGTCCACACAAAGCCACCGTATCCCTCCACCCTCCCTCCTCTCCGTCCCTCCATACCCAGCCGTCCCTCCTCCCGGTCCCTCCATCCCTCCACCCTCCCTCCTCCCCGTCCCTCCATCCTCCCTCCTCTCCATCCCTCCATCCCCAGCCCTCCCTCCTCTCCGTCCCTCCATACCCAGCCGTCCCTCCTCCCGGTCCCTCCATCCCTCCACCCTCCCTCCTCCCCGTCCCTCCATCCTCCCTGCTCTCCATCCCTCCATCCCCAGCCCTCCCTGCTCTCCATCCCTCCATCCCCAGCCCTTCCTCCTTTCCATCCCTCCAGCCCCAGCCGTCCCTCCTCTCCGTCCCTCCATCCCTCCACCCTCCCTCCTCCTCCCGTCCCTCCATCCTTCCTCCTCTCCATCCCTCCATCCCCAGCCGTCCCTCCTCTCCATCCCACCATCCCCAGCCCTCCCTGCTCTCCATCCCTCCATCCCCAGCCCTCCCTGCTCTCCATCCCTCCATCCCCAGCCGTCCCTCCTCTCCGTCCCTCCAGCCCTCCCTCCTCTACATCCCTCCATCTCCAGCCCTCCCTACTCTCCATCCCTTCATCTCCAGCCCTCCCTACTCTCCATCCCTCCATCTCCAGCCCTCCCTCCTCCCCATCCATCTCCAAGTGTAGCTAACTACTGGAATTCACACAATAGAATATGGGTGAAATTACACATTCTCTTAACATACAGTATGACACCAAAGTTATCTGTTTTATTGCAATTTGTAGCCTTTTTCTTAAGGGTTGCTTTAGTGTAGCTTAACTTCTTCCAGTGTGAAGTAATTGGTAGCTGGGTAAGGTATGTTTTCAGAGTAGCTTCTGCAAGACAGCTGGAAGTGTTCCCCAAGGATTTGTGCTAGGACCCATTTATTGTCTTATTATTATATTATATAGTCTGGAATCTTCTTCTTGCAGCTTCGTAGTCTTGGAGACTGGAACCTCCTCTTTCCCAATCACATTGGTTTCAATGTCATCAGTTGGCTTAGCACTACTCTTTTCCACCACATTTCCATCCTTCCACACACTGTAATACACAACCCGGTATCACAGATTATTGTGAAATAGACACACATCTTATATTTAGCTTAATTATTTTATTTTGCAGTTCACAATTTTGTATACAGTGAATTTCAATCACAGATAAAGACAGTAGGTTACCTAAGACAGAAATGATAGGAGGACGGATGGGAGGGCATATAACATTCGAATCACGTCAATGGACAACTTTAGCATTGCACTGTGTAGGGAATAGGGTGCCGTTTAGCATTGCACTATGTAGGGAATAGGGTGCCATTTAGCATTGCACTATGTAGGGAATAGGGTGCCATTTAGCATTGCACTATGTAGGGAATAGGGTGCCATTTAGCATTGCACTATGTAGGGAATAGGGTGCCATTTAGCATTGCACTGTGTAGGGAATAGGGTGCCATTTAGCATTGCACTATGTAGGGAATAGGGTGCCATTTAGCATTGCACTATATAGGGAATAGGGTGCCATTTAGCATTGCACTATGTAGGGAATAGGGTGCCATTTAGCATTGCACTGTGTAGGGAATAGGGTGCCATTTAGCATTGCACTGTGTAGGGAATAGGGTGCCATTTAGCATTGCACTGTGTAGGGGATAGGGTGCCATTTGGGATGCAACCAAGAGAGGAGGATGAGAGGAGTAATGGAAACTCGATGTCTTATACATATACCTCCTCCTCATCATCGCAGCATTGGTGACACGCCAGCCAATCTTATTCAGCTGCTATGATACCCTATGAAACCACAGGGCCATAGAAATATAATTTCTAGAACACAAATCCCCATTTGAGCTATAGTTGGCTGTTAATGAACTAGCTATAGCTGGCTGTTAATAAACTAGCTATAGCTGGCTATTAATACACTAGCTATAGCTGGCTGTTAATAAACTAGCTATAGCTGGCTGTAAAAACACTAGCTATAGCTGGCTGTTAACAAACTAGCTATAGCTGGCTATTAATAAACTAGCTATAGTTGGCTGTTAATGAACTAGCTATAGCTGGCTGTTAATAAACTAGCTATAGCTGGCTGTAAAAAAACTAGCTATAGCTGGCTGTTAACAAACTAGCTATAGCTGGCTATTAATAAACTAGCTATAGTTGGCTGTTAACAAACTAGCTATAGCTGGCTATTAATAAACTAGCTATAGCTGGCTGTTAATAAACTAGCTATAGTTGGCTGTTAATAAACTAGCTATAGTTGGCTGTTAATGAACTAGCTATAGTTGGCTGTTAATAACCTAGCTATAGTTGGCTGTTAATAAACTAGCTATAGTTGGCTGTTAATAAACTAGCTATAGTTGGCTGTTAATAAACTAGCTATAGCTGGCTGTTAATAAACTAGCTATAGTTGGCTGTTAATGAACTAGCTATAGTTGGCTGTTAATAAACTAGCTATAGTTGGCTGTTAATAAACTAGCTATAGTTGGCTGTTAATAAACTAGCTATAGTTGGCTGTTAATAAACTAGCTATAGTTGGCTGTTAATGAACTAGCTATAGTTGGCTGTTAATAACCTAGCTATAGTTGGCTGTTAATAAACTAGCTATAGTTGGCTGTTAATAAACTAGCTATAGTTGGCTGTTAATAAACTAGCTATAGCTGGCTGTTAATAAACTAGCTATAGTTGGCTGTTAATAAACTAGCTATAGTTGGCTGTTAACAAACTAGCTATAGCTGGCTGTCAATAAACTAGCTATAGTTGGCTGTCAATAAACTAGCTATAGTTGGCCATTCATTGTGATCAAGTTCAATTGTTTCCTGCTCTGCCTGAGCGGTCTTCTTTCTGACAGGAAGCTATCTAGCTGGCCTGCTAATTGTGCCAGCAGCTCTTCACTGAACCGTGCCAGTTAATTGCCATCCTGCCTTCATCTCTCGTCGTCTCACTCCTCTGAAGTTTAACGTCGTTGTGACAAACAGGTGCTGAAGACTATTGTCCTCCACAGCTGTTTGAAGGCAGGTAGTCAGCTGATTCCTGTCTATGGTGTAGTTGCTCTCTGTTTCTCTCTCTGTTTCTACATTTCTCTCTCTCTCTCTCTCTCTCTCTCTCTCTCTCTCTCTCTCCCTATCTCTCTCTCTCTCTCTTTCTCTCTCCCTCTCTCTTTCTCTCTCTGTCTCTCTATCTCTGTCTCTCTCTGTCTCTTTCTATCTCTCTCTCTTTCTGTCTTTCTGTGTCTCTCTCTCTCTCTCTCTCCCTATCTCTATTTCTCTCTATTTCTCTCTCTCCCTATCTCTCTCTCTCTCTCTCTCTCTCTTTCTCTCTCTCCCTATCTTTCTCTCTGTCTTTCTCTCTGTCTTTCTCTCTGTCTTTCTCTCTGTCTTTCTCTCTCTCTCTCTCTCTCTCTCTCTCTCTCTCTCTCTCTCTCTCTCTCTCTCTGTCTATTTCTGTCTCTCTCTATCTCTCTCTATTTCTCTTTCTCTCTCTCTCCCTTTATTCAATTCAATTCAAGGGGCTTTATTGGCATGGGAAACGTGTTAACATTGCCAAAGCAAGTGAAGTAGATAATATACAAAAGTGAAAACAATAAAAAAAATTAACATTACACTCACAGAAGTTCCCTATATCTCTCTCTCTCTCTCTCTGGATTCAAGTCAAACATGTTGTTGTAATGTCTCTAGGAGCCGATCAGGGGCAGTGGCGTATGCAGGACAACAACTTCGTTAAATACGGGAATTTGATCGTGAGATAGCTTGCGAGTAGCGTTTAGGAAAAGGTGTTGTTGTGTTGTGTGTGTGCCTGTGTGTGTGTGTTGAAATTGCGTGCATCTGTGAGTTAGTGTGTGCCTGTGTGTGATGGCGTGGGCGAGTGAGAGACAGTGACATGTGAGAGACACAGAGAGAGAGAGAGAGAGAGAGAGAGAGAGAGAGAGGATAGCAGAAGCTCATCACAGCAAGCAGCTTTCAACAGGAGCTCTGATGATTGGTTGGGGTCACTATGACCTTTGACCCCTCTGTCCTCACATGTCACTGTCTCTGGCTCTCCCAAGCCAACAGAAAGACACACCTGGTCTGTGACATCCACAACAGACCCATCACTCTCCACCAGGACAACCTGGAGAGGAGGACAGAGGATATCACACGTCCCATGATATCTCTCTCTCTCTCTCTCTCTCTCTCTCTCTCTCTCTCTCTCTCTCTCTCTCTCTCCCTCTTTCTCTCTCAATTCAATTTACATTTAACATTTAAGGCAATGTATTGTCATGGGAAACATATCTTAACATTACCAAAGCAAGTGAAATCGATAATACACTAAAATGGAATAAACTATAAAAAATGTACAGGAAAAAATACACTCACAGAAGTTAAAGACATTTCAAATGTCATATTATGTGCAAATAGTTAAAGTACAAAAGGGAAGATAAATATGGGTTGTATTTACAATGGTGTTTGTTCTTCACTGGTTGCCCTTTTCTTGTGGCAACAGGTCACAAATCCTGCTGCTGTGACGGCACACTGTGGTATTTCACCCAGTAGATCTGGGAGTTTATCAAAATTGGAATTGTTTTCAAATTCTTTGTGGGTCTGTGTAATCTGAGTCTCTGATATGGTCATACATTTGGCAGGAGGTGCAGCTCAGTTTTCACCTCATTTTGTGGGCAGTGTGCACATAGCCTGTCTTCTCTTGAGAACCAGGTCTGCCTACAGTCCTTTTGGGTCTCTCTCTCTCTCTCTCTCTCTCTCTCTCTCTCTCTCTCTCTCTCTCTCTCTCTCTCTCTCTCTCTCTCTCTCTCTCTCTCTCTCTCGGCAAGTCAGTTAAGAACAAATCCTTATTTACAATGACGGCTTAGGAACAGTGGGTTAGCTGCCTTGCTCAGGGCAGAACGACAGATTTTTTACCTTGTCAGCTTGGGGTTTCAATCCAGCAACCTTTCGGTTACTAGTCCAACGCTCTAACCACTAGGCTACCGTGCCGATCCTCTCTCTCCCTACAGGGTTTATTATGCGTTACAGGGTTGAAACAGAAACAACACAAAGGTTAACAGTTTAGGTGTTCATTCAGAGTGGTCAAGGCTATGGTTTGGGTAAGGCTTAAAAAATACATACTTAAAAAACAACACGCTGTTTCCATCAACTACCATCAAGAATTCTCACAGCTTACAAAGCATTGTGAACTGCGTTTGGCGCAGTGACCTAAACAGCTAACTCCGAACATCACGCGCTCCCAGCGTCACGCGCTCCCAGCGTCACGCGCTCCCAGCATCACGCGCTCCCAGCATCACGCGCTCCCAGCATCACCAGTTCACGCCCAGGCTATGAAATGAAAATGTATAAATTGTGAACTCAGAGGATGTTCTGGGGACCTTATCAAATGTCCGAAATGGAAGTCTAATTCTAGTGGTCAGGCTGCTGAGGCTGAGGGGAGACAGGAGGAGATAGGGGAGGGAGGGGTAAGGAGATAGGCTGGGTGAGGGGGGGAGGCTGGTGGGAGAGTTGATGGAGGAGAGGTGTGTCTCCGGAGATGCATGGGTGCAGCTGCTGGTCTCAGTCTCTCCACACCTTGCCTGAAAAGCCCCTCTTCTCTCTCTCTCTGTTGATAAAAGAGACTAATAAGAACGTAAGGTTAGTTAAAAGAGACTGGAACCCAGGCTAAGCTCATCCAGGGTGGGGGTTCTCACTCTTATGGCTTAGAGTGAGACTGGGGAGTCAATCCCCCTGAATCTCTTCTTAGCCTGGGTTCCAGTCTCTTTTAACTAACCTTACGTTCTTCTTAGCCTGGGTACCAGTCTCTTTTATCTAACCTTACGTTCTTCTTAGCCTGGGTTCCAGTCTCTTTTAACTAACCTTACGTTCTTCTTAGCCTGGGTACCAGTCTCTTTTATCTAACCTTACGTTCTTCTTAGCCTGGGTACCAGTCTCTTTTATCTAACCTTACGTTCTTCTTAGCCTGGGTACCAGTCTCTTTTATCTAACCTTACGATCTTCTTAGCCTGGGTACCAGTCTCTTTTATCTAACCTTACGATCTTCTTAGCCTGGGTACCAGTCTCTTTTATCTAACCTTACGATCTTCTTAGCCTGGGTACCAGTCTCTTTTATCTAACCTTACGATCGTCTTAGCCTGCGTACCAGTCTCTTTTAACTAACCTTACGTTCTTCTTAGCCTGGGTACCAGTCTCTTTTATCTAACCTTACGTTCTTCTTAGCCTGGGTTCCAGTCTCTTTTAACTAACCTTACGTTCTTCTTAGCCTGGGTACCAGTCTCTTTTATCTAACCTTACGTTCTTCTTAGCCTGGGTACCAGTCTCTTTTATCTAACCTTACGTTCTTCTTAGCCTGGGTTCCAGTCTCTTTTAACTAACCTTACGTTCTTATTAGCCTGGGTTCCAGTCTCTTTTAACTAACCTTACAATCTTCTTAGCCTGGGTACAAGTACTTGTCACTCATCAGAAAGAAACAGTTGACTTGGTAGTAGTTCTCACTGTTTGACAAAATCTCAAATGAAGTAATTTTTGTTCAGGCCTTTTAGAGGTAGCTTTAAATGACTGTCACTGCTGCTTCCTACAAGTTGGTGGTTAGAGCTGTCTTAGAGTGTAATATGTCACGTCTTAGCAATGGGACAAATATTTTCTTTACGTCAACGGTATACACAAGGTGAAGGGCGGGGTGGTCACTCCACTGAGAACAGGTTGAGTGACTCTTGTTCATTCACTAGCCCTAAGTACTCTATACCTACTGTTAGTGTTAGATGAGAATATATTTGGCCGAGACGACGGCAAGATAATACGTCTGGCAAGTAACTTGTTGACTGATGGTACTGGATTGTTGGTGTGAATTGTTAAGAAAACAGTAATTATATTTAGTGATCACCAAGTGGGTTTCTCTTTCTCTGCATTGCTGCATCTCTTTGGTTTTTCAATTTCTCATTTTTTTTTTGTGTTGCAAAACAAAGCCACAAATAAATCCTCTAAGACCATATTTTTAATTTTTTTGTGTTGAAAATAAAGATGGCCTCCTCATCGGGTTTTTACATCACAATACCTAAACAGTAATACCGCAACAACATGTATAGCTTTAACTGTAGTATCCCTTCTTTGTTTGCTGTTCAGCTAAATTGTTGTTATAGCAATAGCAGCTCCTAGTTGTATTCTGCTGTCTTTAGTAATCCTGAACGTTGTACTAGGAGATGTTTTGGGTTTTCATGAGTATAATTAAGTGTGTTGTTCATTGTTCATTTGTTTAGGTTTTAGTGTTGTGTAAAATGGGCATAATTCTCCCGAAATATGTCTCCGACTGCTATTGTCTCAGGTATTGTGAATATGTTACCCCAAAAAATCCTCCAGACAAAGAAAATGAAGTCCAAAAATGAAAGAATTAAATCTTAAAGAATTGTGCCTTCACCAAGATCCCAAAACAAAGGATGTAAAAAAAAAAACACACACACAAAACAAAACAAAAAAACTATACAAAATAAAAAAAAACACAAAATAAACCAACCAGGACATGAAGATTTCAGTCCCCCAATATCAAGCGGTGTTCCAGGTGTTTCTACGAGCTATTACATCGTTAGAAGAGACGAGGAAGGGGTTGATAAATATTGAGAAGGATGTAAACACCAAGCCAAAAACTGTAAAACGCTGTGCCGTCTGAAAGGAGAGAAGATTTGGGCTCTTATGCCATCCTTATGCATATTTTACTAGCTTTAGCCATAGGGCTTGGCAGTGCCACCGTTGTCATCGTGCCAACAAAAAAATCTGCAGTGCCTGCCGCATTTCATCCGACCGGGGTTTGTCTGAAAACACACAAACACACTCGCAATGCTCTCGCAGACACAAAACTCAAACCGGCTATGTTATCGATGGTTATTTGTTGTTTTAAAATGTTTGTAAGGGTTATTTCGGCTTACTTTTCTTATTTTTACCAATATGAAAACCTTAAAATGTGAAAGACATGAATAATCTCAGCCGTTCACACAAAGTCAAGTCGTTTTCTTTGTGTGTGTGCCATGCTAGTGTATGCCATGCTATCAATGATTTTACCAGGGTTACCGCAAAGGTAGAAGTTACCATTTTTGTACTTGGTGAATTTTTTGGTATACGTGTTAATATGTGTTAGTATGTGTTAATATGTGTTAGGATGTGTTAATATGTGTTAGGATGTGTTTTTGTCTTGTTGTTTTATTGATTCCTGGGTGAGGGAGGGGGTCTGGATAATGAAGCCTGTTTTGCATCGGGGTGCCTGCCTAGAATGTAATCAAGCGCATTGAAAAGACCCTAACAAGTGCACAGCTCTGTTAGTGAATGTTAATTCCCTTGTATTTCAGCCCACCATCCTGGTTATTACCTATCAATAGGTTTGACCAAACCTCCTGGGATGTTGCAGTGCCTCAGATCACACATCCATAAATGTATTGATGGTTTATATATATATATACGGGTTGAGTTGTGTCTCCAATGTCATTCTTGTTAGGTTTAATTCATTCGTCCTTGTGTATTTTTATGTATCGCCGAGGAATCAGTCTGCTGGGCAGTTTTCTGACGGCTGCTCATAAAATACATTTTTGGAACGCAAAATGTGACAGTTTCTGAAGGTTTCCAAAAGAGAGACAATATCGTTGTTTATGCACCAGGCCTATATTTCTGAATTATTTTTATACTTTTGTTGATTTTCAGTCGTGTGTTTAGAAGCCAGCTCCCCCCCCCATGGCTTCTGTGGCTTCCTTCAGCACCTTGTAGACTTTGTTTGTGGCCCAGTTGGAACCCTATTCCCTATATAGTGCACTACTTCTGACCAGAGCCCTATGGAACCCTATTCCCTATATAGTGCACTACTTCTGACCAGAGTCCTATGGAACCCTATTCCCTATATAGTGCACTACTTTAGACCAGAGTCCTATGGAACCCTATTCCCTATATAGTGCACTACTTTAGACCAGAGCCCTATGGAACCCTATTCCCTATATAGTGCACTACTTCTGACCAGAGCCCTATGGAACCCTATTCCCTATATAGTGCACTACTTCTGACCAGAGCCCTATGGAAACCTATTCCCTATATAGTGCACTACTTTAGACCAGAGCCCTATGGAACCCTATTCCCTATATAGTGCACTACTTCTGACCAGAGTCCTATGGAACCCTATTCCCTATATAGTGCACTACTTCTGACCAGAGTCCTATGGAACCCTATTCCCTATATAGTGCACTACTTTAGACCAGAGCCCTATGGAACCCTATTCCCTATATAGTGCACTACTTCTGACCAGAGCCCTATGGAACCCTATTCCCTATATAGTGCACTACTTTAGACCAGAGCCCTATGGAACCCTATTCCCTATATAGTGCACTACTTCTGACCAGAGTCCTATGGAACCCTATTCCCTATATAGTGCACTACTTTAGACCAGAGCCCTATGGAACCCTATTCCCTATATAGTGCACTACTTCTGACCAGAGTCCTATGGAACCCTATTCCCTATATAGTGCACTACTTCTGACCAGAGTCCTATGGAACCCTATTCCCTATATAGTGCACTACTTCTGACCAGAGTCCTATGGAACCCTATTCCCTATATAGTGCACTACTTCTGACCAGAGTCCTATGGAACCCTATTCCCTATATAGTGCACTACTTTAGACCAGAGCCCTATGGAACCCTATTCCCTTTATAGTGCACTACTTCTGACCAGAGCCCTATGGAACCCTATTCCCTATATAGTGCACTACTTTAGACCAGAGCCCTATGGAACCCTATTCCCTATATAGTGCACTACTTTAGACCAGAGCCCTATGGAACCCTATTCCCTTTATATTGCACTACTTCTGACCAGAGTCCTATGGAACCCTATTCCCTATATAGTGCACTACTTTAGACCAGAGCCCTATGGAACCCTATTCCCTATATAGTGCACTACTTTAGACCAGAGCCCTATAGAACCCTATTCCCTATATAGTGCACTACTTTAGACCAGAGCCCTATGGAACCCTATTCCCTTTATATTGCACTATTTCTGACCAGAGCCATATAGAACCCTATTCCCTATATAGTGCACTACTTTAGACCAGAGCCCTATGGAACCCTATTCCCTTTATATTGCACTATTTCTGACCAGAGCCCAATGCACTATTAAGGGAAGATGGTGCCATTTGGGACAGAACCTTTGTTGGAGTCCTGGAAGGATGCCCGTTGATGTCATGGAAACAAGTTGAATTGCTGAGAATGATTCATGTCAGCTATGTTCTCCTGTCCTCCCCCACGTGAAACGGGAATGGTTTAACCCTTCACACCATCTCACCTTGTCGGGCAGACAGAGCAGTGTACAGTTAGTTACGTGTTTTTATATACAGCCCGGAGTATGCCAAGGGATATCTCGTCTTATTAAAGGAACACGTCTATATTCTTCCTCCAATGTCCGTATGATAAAATGGAACTGCGTGGTCTCGTCTTCTGCCTCAACAAAAAAACCTCAAGGCCATTTCCAATCATAACCGGTAACACAGTTTTCGACAAAAGAAATAAAAAATTAAATTAAAAGAACGTAACAAAGTGAGAAAAATCTAAGAAAGTCCAACTTCGTATGACCACAATAAGGTTCTGTGCCTCAACCTCTTTTACAACTAACCTTGACCAATCCAAGTCTTTTATTTGTCGTTTTTTGTTTCCGTCCTTATGCCATGTCCACTCCTGTATGTATATATATATATATAGAGGATTCTAACTCTCTCTTTCGGCCAATTATATCAACTGCCTTTCGCTTCATATCTTCATCGGAAGTCACTGGTTTCAGCTTCCTCAATAATTGACCACCAAAAGAATATATGAAAATCCCAAAACGTATGAAACCTAAATTGGAAAATAATTTTATGTTTATTCTATATAGTTCAAAGAGAGATCAGGCCTTCACACAGTTAAATAAAGGTTAAATACAGGTTACATAAAGGTTAAATAAAAAAAAAAAAACACACACATTAAGGCAAATAACAGAGGAACAACCCATCTATAAACACATGGCATCGTGCTTTTAGAACCAGTTGTCCTACACTGTTGTCAAACATGTTTCAATCTCCTTCATGTGCTTTGCTCCGGTTCAGTTTTTTGGGGGTTCTTTATGATGCGAAAGCTTTCAAAAGACCTTCAGAGTGACGTTTGTTGTTCTTTTTTTTGTCATTAGCCAGCACTTCAGATGACTGGAGCTTGTACCATCTGCCCTTTGTTGATGGACTTAGCAGCAACTTTATTACACGTTGTTAGTTTATTTTAATGTCTTCTTTTAAATTATTCTCTGTATCTCTGTTTTTTTTTGTTTTGTTGTTGTTGTAATAATAGTATTTTTTAAGTACAACCACTTTAGAGAAAGATTTTCGTTATAATTCTCCACAAAGGAAGACGATAGTTTTGTACAGAGACATGAAATGCTCAACCTCAGAAATAGAGCTCTTTGAAGGTACTATGAGGATTAATATGAGGTTTAATTGTATTACTCGTACGCAGTGTCTGAAATTCCTAAATGTAGTTTATAATTGTTTTGGTAAATGATGTATTACATCTGAAATTGTTGATTAGTAATTATTTTTTTTAAGTTTTATCGAACTGAATTTATAAAACCGACCCTGTCCACATTCACAGACAAAATGGTTAGTACAGCCTAGGGTTTGTTTATTTCCCCGAAATTCTCACTTTTTTCTTGAGGCGATGGACATTGTCTTTTTGCCATTTCAGTGCAGTCTTCCCTCATCTTCTTATGTAAAAAAGGTGATTTTGCAGGATCTTTGACGAGACGGGGGGCTTTGAGGGCCTCACTATGAAGACTAGAGGATCTTGTGTTTAGGCCATGAAGCATTTCTCAGTCCTATCCAGGTAACCCAAGGCAACTGCATATTCTCACCCAAACCCAAGGCAGCCGAGGAAACAGAGAGAGGCACACAATCCTCCTTCAGACCCAGGGCCAGAGAGCGGGACAGGCAGATCAAATACGTAAACATGAAGTCCTTGTTCAGTACAGGGCAAATAAGAACTAGGAAGCTTTTCGAATTTGTTTTTTCTTGTCAGAAAAAAAAAAAAAATACATTAGCAAGCTGCATTTTCTGAAGGAATTGCCCCTGTCAAGAGACATCATTTGGAAATAATTGTTCATTATGGGAAACCTAATAATGCGCTGTAAAACAGGACAGCATCTTTTGTGTTGGTAATAGAGATATTATGTGTTTCAAATATTATTTGAAAAATTTTACACTTCTAGTATAAAGTAAACCTCCCACCTGAACTGACAGAAAGGTCAATTGTTGGACAACCGCGATGTCTTTCACCCTCCACAATATCTTCCTTCAGTTTTCTATTCAGAAAGTGGATATTGTTCCAATGCTTGGGATTTGGGGAAATGCCGTGTGTGATACCAGTGGCGTAGTCTGGCCCTCCTCGTTCTGCCCCCCCCCCCTAAAGGCCGTAACAGCATCATCTGGGTCTGTCCCTGGGGGGGTTACTAGCTACAGTACTGTGTCCGTGCCAGTGGACTTACAGACTGGCACGGGTTAGCTTTGCCACGTCTGACGACGGCGTCTTGGCACAGCTCGGCGTTAGAGGCAGAGAGAGAGAAAACCTCTACGCCGATCAATGTGTTTGCTGTTTGTTGAAGAAAGCAGTCATATAAAAGCTGGTTAATGCTGGAGTCAGTAGGTCTATCTAGTCTATTTTTTTTTACTAATTTCTTTATTAAAACAGTCTACAGAGTAGTACACTTTGATTAGCAAATAAAATGCGATACTCATATAAAATTATTACATGATTATTTTTTTAATTTTTTTCATTTTCACGTGAATGTGTTTCGTGTTTCGTTGATTAAAAAAAAAAAATACTGTTTTGCCAACAGAATACAATTCTACACAGAAAGCAGTGGTACCAGCAATATGCAGAACGTGAGGACGTTTAGCTAGATCACACGTTTAGATACAAATAAAAATACATCTGTAGCTGTTATTCAGCTGAGCATATATTTTTGGTTTTTATATAAAATGAACGGGGGAAAAAAAAAAGAGAATAAGAATAAAAGCTGAAATCTGTCTTGAAATCTGTCTTGCCTTACTACTTAAATACTATTTAGAACGTTCAGTACAAACAGCAGCAACGAGGCTCATCCATCCTGAGAATGTGTCGTCTAATGTGCAATTGTGTTGTTGTGATTCCCGCTATTTGTTCATTTGGGTACAACACGTCCCCAACACGTCCCCCTCTCGCAAACATCAGCTGTTGCCAAACACACTTCCTGGAAAGACGATTCTCTTTCTCAAAAGTGTGCCGCTAATTCTTACTAGATGTAAAAAACCAAAAGTAGTATAACGTCTTGGGATTTTAAAGCACACGTTTTAAAGCACACGTTCACATACTATAAAACGTTACATTATCACTTCCCTAAAAAATGTATACTATTTAGAACGCAAGTATAGGTATTCGGACACGTCCAGAATGAATATTTACTACTTATAGAGGCTGCGTTGAATCTGTTGCTGTGCAGCCTTAGTCAAGTCCAGTTAACGGTCCTGTTCTAACCCCTAAACCTGTCTTTTAGGTCCTGACGTGGCTGTACTATGGCCTCACATCCTGGACAGTATTAAATATGACTAAACCGTTGAATAAAGCACATTGTTAACTTCCCTCTGGGAAGGGCAGAACTATATAGATCATCACTCTGTCGACGTACCCAAATGGTTCCCTAAACCCTATGTGCCCTGGTCAAAAGTAGTGCACTAAATAGGGAATAGGGAGCCGTTTTTTTTTTTAACATGACTAGGATTCAGACACTAGTATTCAGTACTCTGATGAGACAGATTCATTGTCCGTTAGCTCTGTCACAGAGTCTCATGTTAGATACAGTGGCCTTCAGAAAGGATTCACATCACTTGACTTATTCTACTTTTTGTTTTGTTACAGCCTTAATTTAAAATGGATTTCTTTTTGGTTGACATTTTTTTTTTTACAAATTAATTAAAAATGAACATTTGAAATGTCTTGAGTCAGTAAATATTCAACCCCTTTGTTATGCCAAGCCTAAATAAGTTCAGGAGTACAAATGTGCTTAACAAGTCACATAATAAGAATGGAATCACTGTGTGTGCAATAATAGAGATTAACATGATTTTTGAATGACTACCTCATCTCTGTACCCCACACATACAATTATCTGTAAGGTCCCTCAGTCGAGCAGTGAATTTCAAACACAGATTCAACCACAAAGACCAGGGATGTTTTCCAATGCCTCGCAAAGAAGGGCTCCTATTTGTAGATGGTTCAAAATAAAAAAATCAGACATTGAATATCCCTTTGAGCATGGTGAAGTTATTAATTACACTTTGGGATGGTGAATCAATACACCCAGTCACTACAAAGATACAGGTGTCCTTCCTAACTCCTTCCTAACTCAGTTGCCGGAGAGGAAGGAAACCGCTCAGGGATTTCACCATGAGGACAACGGTGACTTAAAAACAGTTACAGAGTTTAACGGCTGTGATAGGAGAAAACTGAGGATGGATCAACAACATTGTAGTTACTTACAAGAGCAATTAGGGTTTAGTGCCTTGCTCCAAGGGCACAGCGACAGATTTTTCACCTAGTCAGCTCAGGGAGTTCGATCCAACGACCTTTCGGTGTCTGGCCCAATGCTCTAGCTGCCGCCCAGTGTACACTTGTTGCAGTACCGTTGTGAGTCTGCAGTAAATGACAGAAATCATACTGCTGTAAATGAAATGAGCTTTTTGATGCGGGTCCAGTATCTAAACATTGGTTTCAATTATTCACGTACAAATATCCTCTCTCTCCGTAGCTGTGTAATCATTTTCCTTCCTGTATTTAGGCATTTGTTGTCATTGCATGAGCTTAATTTCACAACAGTATTGCTACTCCACAGCTGTGTGTGTGTGTGTGTGTGTGTGTGTGTGTGTGTGTGTGTGTGTGTGTGTGTGTGTGTGTGTGTGTGTGTGTGTGTGTGTGTGTGTGTCTGTGTCTGTGTGTCTGTGCCTGTGCCTGTGTCTGTGTCTGTGCCTGTGCGTGTGCGTGCGCGTGTGTGTACGCTCACAGGCCCCAGCCCCGTAATGGAGTTCATGTTTACTTCCTGACTCCCAGTTCAGTTCAGTAGATGATCAGGAATGTTCTGCAGAGAGGGTGGCCGAAACAAAATGTCTCAACAAGACCTCTGGAAGAAAACAAGACCTGTGAAAAACAACATTGTTCCCACCGAGGGTAACTCAGGAAGTGTCTTCTTCCTGTTCTGAACCGGCTGTACAGTGTATTGGTGTTATTTATACAAATCCAGAATTTATTGGATAGAAAATCCCCTTTAACTCCAATTAATATAACGTTCATATTATACAGTATTTCAAACACGTAAAGATTAAACTAGGCTGAACTCTGTAGCTCTCCATCGTGTGTGTGTGTGTGTGTGTGTGTGTGTGTGTGCGTGCGTGTGTGTGTGTCTCTGTCTGTGTGTCTGTGTCTGTGTCTGTGTCAGTGTGTGTGTGTATCCAGCAGGATGTAGAGTGTATGCAACACAGGTCGTGACCTCCTCTCTGACCTTGTCCTGTGCTGCTCTTCTTCTCTTGTAATCCCAGTCTTTAAATCCTCAGTTACTCTTACAACAAAATTAAATACAAGGGATTTTTTGCTTGTTTTATGCGTGCTCTCGAGTGCTTGGAGGAGCCAGGTTGAAAAGGTCGACAGAACAATATTATGTAGGGACTAAAAGCCGCGTGAGCCTCGCTGTGACACGATTGAGGATTGAGGACAGACATTGTAAAATATTGGACTAATATTTAGTTGTATTGTTGATGGGGGCATGAAGGTTCTTTATGAAACATGTGTGTGTTAGTATCCATCCATGTTGCAGGTCATACAACATTATTTTTACTACATTGTTTTGTGTGCTAGTCAGCAAGCGTGAAGAACACAGGCTTCTCTAGTTTTCATTTGTAATATGGATTTGTATTACCTTTGCTAATGTTAATAACTGAATAGTGTTAAAAAGTCTTTAAGAGTTCAGAGGTCCGTTTCTCAACAGATATTTCATGATGTTCTCAACAGATATTTCATTATGTTCTCAGCAGATATTTCATGATGTTCTCAACAGATATTTCATGATGTTCTCAACAGATATTTCATGATGTTCTCAACAGATATTTCATGATGTTCTCAGCAGATATTTCATTATGTTCTCAGCAGATATTTCATGATGTTCTCAACAGATATTTCATGACGTTCTCAGCAGATATTTCATGATGTTCTCAACAGATATTTCATGATGTTCTCAACAGATATTTCATTATGTTCTCAACAGATATTTCATGATGTTCTCAACAGATATTTCATTATGTTCTCAACAGATATTTCATTATGTTCTCAGCAGATATTTCATGATGTTCTCAACAGATATTTCATGATGTTCTCAACAGATATTTCATTATGTTCTCAGCAGATATTTCATGATGTTCTCAACAGATATTTCATGACGTTTCTCAACAGATATTTCATTATGTTCTCAGCAGATATTTCATTATGTTCTCAGCAGATATTTCATGACGTTCTCAACAGATATTTCATGACGTTCTCAGCAGATATTTCATGATGTTCTCAGCAGATATTTCATGATGTTCTCAACAAATATTTCATGATGTTCTCAACAGATATTTCATGATGTTCTCAACAGATATTTCATGATGTTTGCCTGAGGTACATACAGTACAACGTCAAATCAGAATTGATAGCAACTTCTCGAAGTGTACACTGGAGGCGCATGCCGTCATTGTGTGTTGTGTGTACAGCGTCTGTATGGTGTGTTTGTGTGCGTGTATGGCATGTGTATATGTGTACGGCGTTGGTGTGTGTGAGTACAGTGTGTGTTTTACAGTGTGTGTGTGTCTATGTGTGGGGTGGGGGCGGGGGGGACATTTTTGTGTGTATGCCAATTTAGTAGGCTACAGCTGGAAGTTGTCTGAGGCTGGCCATGCAAAACTGAGCTGAGGACAGTTTGAAAGCTGGAAGCTGTTATCTAGCCTACCATGGTCTGGTATAGCTGTAATCCAGCCACAAATGGTCTGGTATAGCTGTAATCCAGCCACCCATGGTCTGGTATAGCTGTAATCCAGCCGCCCATGGTCTGGTATAGCTGTAATCCAGCCACCCATGGCCTGGTATAGCTGTAATCCAACCGCCCATGGCCTGGTATAGCTGTAATCCAACCGCCCATGGCCTGGTATAGCTGTAATCCAACCGCCCATGGCCTGGTATAGCTGTAATCCAGCCGCCCATGGCCTGGTATAGCTGTAATCCAGCCGCCCATGGCCTGGTATAGCTGTAATCCAGCCGCCCATGGCCTGGTATAGCTGTAATCCAGCCGCCCATGGTCTGGTATAGCTGTAATCCCGCCGCCCATGGCCTGGTATAGCTGTAATCCAGCCGCCCATGGCCTGGTATAGCTGTAATCCAGCCGCCCATGGCCTGGTATAGCTGTAATCCAGCCGCCCATGGTCTGGTATAGCTGTAATCCAGCCGCCCATGGCCTGGTATAGCTGTAATCCAGCCGCCCATTGCCTGGTATAGCTGTAATCCAACCGCCCATGGCCTGGTATAGCTGTAATCCAAACGCCCATTGCCTGGTATAGCTGTAATCCAGCCGCCCATGGCCTGGTTTTATAATTAACTACTGCTAGTGTGTTAAGTAGCTGTGTTGAGAACTGGAGTGTTAGTCCTCTCCTTGTCCACCTTGAACCAGTCACTATATAATGTTGCATGACTACTTGGTTGTCACTTAAAGTGTAACTGATAGTCTTTTAACTGCTGTGCAGGTATGAAACAAACAGACAATCGTCATATCAGTAAAAAATATCAAATTCCCAGTTTATGCTACAAAACCGACTTCATAAGAGGTTTTAAAAACAGGTTCTATATGAGTCACCATTCCATGACGTGCAGTAAGGCGTTGTGGGCAGAATAGATGGATGCAGTTCAATGCATGATTAATATAATTCACCAATACATTTCCTGGTAGTCCAACAAATATTGACGTCAGGTTGTAAATCGCAGGTGGCCTGGTACATTGTTTGCTTCCTCCAGCCAATCGAGCTCCCCCGTTTTCAGTTTCAATGACTCAATATTTTGGACAAAAAAAAACGGACGAATGTAACCAGGGCTGGAAATGTCAATGCTATCAAACTAGCGTGGACAATGATCACAAGTCAGTCACAATGTGGGTAGTAGGCTATCTTATCTATTTATGTAGCTATTTATTTAGCAAGCTAAATACACAGAGCCTAACGTTAGCTAACGTTAGCTTGCTAGCTAGGTGCTGGGAGGATGTTGTCATTGGACAAGGTTGTGAGGCCGGTTGTTTGTGAGGCCGGTTGTTTGTGAGGCCGGTTGGTTGTGAGGCCGGTTGGTTGTGAGGGAGGTTGGACAAGTTCTCTAAAACAACATTGGAGGAAGTTTATGGTAGAGAAATTAACATTAAATTCTCTGCCAACAGCTCTGGTGGACATTCCTGCAGTCAGCATGCCAATTCCACGCTCCCTGAAAACATGACACATCTGTGGCATTGTGTTGTGTGAAAAAACTGCACGTTTTAGAGTGGCCTTTTATTGTCCCCAGCACAAGGTGCACCTGTGTAATGCTGTTTAATCAGCTTCTTGATATGCCACACCTGTCAGGTGAATGGATTATCTTGGCAAAGGAGAAATGCTCACTAACAGGGATGTAAACAAATTTGTGCACAACATTTGAGAGAAATAAGCTTTTTGTGAATATGGAACATTTCTGGGATATTTTATTTCAGCTCATGGAACATGGGACCAACACTTTACATGTTGCGTTTATATTTTTGTTCAGTATATATACTTTATACTTTATTTTATACATTGCACAAACGTCTAAAGATGTAAACGTGAGAACCCAGATCTTATAGCACAAAGTACACTGTGTGTGTGTGTGTGTGTGTGTGTGTGTGTGTGTGTGTGTGTGTGTGTGTGTGTGTGTGTGTGTGTGTGTGTGTGTGTGCGTGCGTGCGTGCGTGCGTGCGTGTGTGTTGGCGTGAGAGAGAGAATCTGTAGCATTGCAGATGTCTGTTTGGTGGTATAGTGCTGCCTGGAAATGTAATGCTGAAACATGATAGCACATTTTCTATGTTATACACAGCAGAGCTAGAGAATCATATCACAAAGCTATTTTATGCTGTTGGTTGGGGTTTGGGGGCGTCTCTGTCTTTCCTGTTGGGACTTTGTTGTGTTATGTTGTTACCTCATAAACCTCCGGTACAGCCATACATTGTTTCATACTGTAATATTTTCCACACATGAAACTAAATGCTGCAAAGTTGCAACAAGAAAAAAAAAACATCTCTAAATGCAGAATCATCTATCTTGAAAGGTTTGTGCAAAGATATGTTGGATTTTAGAAGTTTTTTCCGTCGTATTGTTGATGAAAAGGATTGTTCATTTTTAACACTTTCTGCCTTCTCTCTACCCAGGTAAAACGGAGAGAGGATCCTACTCCTATGTAAGAGACTCCAACCTACACGGGTGTCATCAGGTAAATAATTAAGCAATAAGGCCCGAGGAGGTGTGGTATATGGCCAATATACCACGGCTAAGGGCTGTTCTTATGCACAACGCATTGCGGAGTGCCTGGATACAGCCTTTAGCCGTGGTATATTGGCCATATATCACAAACCCCCTGAGGTTCCTTATTGCTATTATAAACTGGCTAACAACGTAATTAGAGCAGTAAAAATATATGTTTTGTCATACCCGTGGTATACGGTCTGATATACCATGACTGTCAGCCAATCAGCACTCAGGGCTCGAACCACCCAGTATATAATATAGAATATATCATTTGAGGATGAAACATTTTGTGAGTTACTCTTCAAATGTGCTCTGAGTAAATACAGTTTTACATTTACTTTGGAATTCTGAACATCCACCTCCCTCAGTCCTGTTTCCTGTCATGTGTCGTTGGCACAGGGACAGAACTTGGCCTGTCGTTGGCATGGAGATAGAACTTGGCCTGTCGTTGGCATGGGGATGAAGCTCGGCCTTCCCCTCTATGCCCATGTCCTTCAGCTCTCTCTGGTTCTCTCTCTCTCCTACAGTACTGTAAACTAGCTCTAAATATTAAACCACCACAGTACAAAACAAGGTTGCCTTGCCACATGCTGACATACTATCACTGGCATACTATTACTGAGATACTGACATACTATTACTGACATAATATTACTGAGATACTATTACTGGCATACTATTACTGACATACTATTACTGACATACTATTACTGGCATACTATTACTGACATACTATTACTGAGATACTGAGATACTATTACTGACATACTATTACTGAGATACTATTACTGGCATACTATTACTGACATACTATTACTGAGATACTGACATACTATTACTGACATACTATTACTGAGATACTATTACTGAGATACTGACATACTATTACTGAGATACTATTACTGGCATACTATTACTGGCATACTATTACTGGCATACTATTACTGACATACTATTACTGAGATACTGACATACTATTACTGACATACTATTACTGAGATACTGACATACTATTACTGGCATACTATTACTGAGATACTGACATACTATTACTGACATTCTATTACTGAGATACTATTACTGAGATACTGACATACTATTATTACTGTTACTGGCATACTATTACTGAGATACTGACATACTATTACTGGCATACTATTACTGAGTTACTGACATACTATTACTGGCATACTATTACTGGCATGCTATTACTGAGATACTGACATACTATTACTGGCATACTATTACTGAGATGCTGACATACTATTACTGGCATACTATTACTGACATAATATTACTGAGATACTGACATACTATTACTGACATACTATTACTGAGATACTGACATACTATTACTGGCATACTATTACTGAGATACTGACATACTATTACTGGCATACTATTAGTGACATACTATTACTGAGATACTGACATACTATTACTGACATACTATTACTGAGATACTGACATACTATTACTGAGATACTATTACTGACATACTATTACTGAGATACTATTACTGACATACTATTACTGACATACTATTACTGAGATACTAACATACTATTACTGACATACTATTACTGAGATACGAACATACTATTACTGGCATGCTATTACTGAGATACTGACATACCACTACTGAGATAATTACACACTATTACTGAGATACTGACATACTATTACTGGCATACTATTACTGAGATACTGACATACTATTACTGGCATACTATTACTGACATACTATTACTAGCATACTATTACTGAGATACTGACATACTATTACTGACATACTATTACTGGCATACTATTACTGACATACTATTACTGGCATACTATTACTGACATACTATTACTAGCATACTATTACTGAGATACTGACATACTATTACTGACATACTATTACTGGCATACTATTACTGACATACTATTACTAGCATACTATTACTGAGATACTGACATACTATTACTGACATACTATTACTGGCATACTATTTCTGACATACTATTACTAGCATACTATTACTGAGATACTGACATACTATTACTGAGATACTATTACTGAGATACTGACATACTATTACTGACATACTATTACTGGCATACTATTTCTGACATACTATTACTAGCATACTATTACTGAGATACTGACATACTATTACTGAGATACTATTACTGACATACTATTACTGAGATACTGACATACTATTACTGACATACTATTACTGGCATACTATTACTGACATACTATTACTAGCATACTATTACTGAGATACTGACATACTATTACTGGCATACTATTACTGACATACTATTACTAGCATACTATTACTGAGATACTGACATACTATTACTGGCATACTATTACTGAGATACTGACATACTATTACTGACATACTATTACTGAGATACTGACATACTATTACTTGAGACACTGACATACTATTACTGGCATACTATTACTGAGATACTGACATACTATTACTGGCATACTATTACTGAGATACTGACATACTATTACTGACATAATATTACTGAGATACTATTACTGGCATACTATTACTGACATACTATTACTGACATACTATTACTGGCATACTATTACCGACATACTATTACTGAGATACTGAGATACTATTACTGACATACTATTACTGAGATACTATTACTGGCATACTATTACTGACATACTATTACTGAGATACTGACATACTATTACTGACATACTATTACTGAGATACTATTACTGAGATACTGACATACTATTACTGAGATACTATTACTGGCATACTATTACTGGCATACTATTACTGGCATACTATTACTGACATACTATTACTGAGATACTGACATACTATTACTGACATACTATTACTGAGATACTGACATACTATTACTGGCATACTATTACTGAGATACTGACATACTATTACTGACATTCTATTACTGAGATACTATTACTGAGATACTGACATACTATTACTGGCATACTATTACTGAGATACTGACATACTATTACTGGCATACTATTACTGAGTTACTGACATACTATTACTGGCATACTATTACTGGCATGCTATTACTGAGATACTGACATACTATTACTGGCATACTATTACTGAGATGCTGACATACTATTACTGGCATACTATTACTGACATAATATTACTGAGATACTGACATACTATTACTGACATACTATTACTGAGATACTGACATACTATTACTGGCATACTATTACTGAGATACTGACATACTATTACTGGCATACTATTAGTGACATATTATTACTGAGATACTGACATACTATTACTGACATACTATTACTGAGATACTGACATACTATTACTGAGATACTATTACTGAGATACTATTACTGACATACTATTACTGAGATACTATTACTGACATACTATTACTGACATACTATTACTGAGATACTAACATACTATTACTGACATACTATTACTGAGATACGAACATACTATTACTGGCATGCTATTACTGAGATACTGACATACCACTACTGAGATAATTACACACTATTACTGAGATACTGACATACTATTACTGGCATACTATTACTGAGATACTGACATACTATTACTGACATACTATTACTGGCATACTATTACTGACATACTATTACTAGCATACTATTACTGAGATACTGACATACTATTACTGACATACTATTACTGGCATACTATTACTGACATACTATTACTGGCATACTATTACTGACATACTATTACTAGCATACTATTACTGAGATACTGACATACTATTACTGACATACTATTACTGGCATACTATTACTGACATACTATTACTAGCATACTATTACTGAGATACTGACATACTATTACTGACATACTATTACTGGCATACTATTTCTGACATACTATTACTAGCATACTATTACTGAGATACTGACATACTATTACTGAGATACTATTACTGAGATACTGACATACTATTACTGACATACTATTACTGGCATACTATTTCTGACATACTATTACTAGCATACTATTACTGAGATACTGACATACTATTACTGAGATACTATTACTGACATACTATTACTGAGATACTGACATACTATTACTGACATACTATTACTGGCATACTATTACTGACATACTATTACTAGCATACTATTACTGAGATACTGACATACTATTACTGGCATACTATTACTGACATACTATTACTAGCATACTATTACTGAGATACTGACATACTATTACTGGCATACTATTACTGAGATACTGACATACTATTACTGACATACTATTACTGAGATACTGACATACTATTACTTGAGACACTGACATACTATTACTGGCATACTATTACTGAGATACTGACATACTATTACTGGCATACTATTACTGAGATACTGACATACTATTACTGAGATACTGACATACTATTACTGACATACTATTACTGAGATACTGGCATACAATTACTGACATACTATTACTGAGATACTGACATACTATTACTGAGATACTGACATACTATTACTGAGACACTGACATACTATTACTGACATACTATTACTGACATACTATTACTGAGATACTGACATACTATTACTGAGATACTGATATACTATTACTGAGTTACTGACATACTATTACTGACATACTATTACTGACATTCTATTACTGAGATACTGACATATTATTACTGAGATACTAACATACTATTACTGAAAAACTGGCATACTATTACTGAGATACTGACATACTATTACTGACATACTATTACTGAGATACTGACATACTATTACTGACATACTATTACTGAGATACTGACATACTATTACTGACATACTATTACTGACATACTATTACTGGCATACTATTACTGACATACTATTACTGACATACTATTACTGAGACACTGACATTCTATTACTGGCATACTATTACTGAGATACTGACATACTATTACTGACATACTATTACTGAGATACTGACATACTATTACTGGCATACTATTACTGAGATACTGACATACTATTACTGACATACTATTACTGAGATACTGACATACTATTACTTGAGACACTGACATACTATTACTGGCATACTATTACTGAGATACTGACATACTATTACTGGCATACTATTACTGAGATACTGACATACTATTACTGAGATACTGACATACTATTACTGACATACTATTACTGAGATACTGGCATACAATTACTGACATACTATTACTGAGATACTGACATACTATTACTGAGATACTGACATACTATTACTGAGACACTGACATACTATTACTGACATACTATTACTGACATACTATTACTGACATACTATTACTGAGATACTGACATACTATTACTGAGATACTGACATACTATTACTGAGTTACTGACATACTATTACTGACATACTATTACTGACATTCTATTACTGAGATACTGACATATTATTACTGAGATACTAACATACTATTACTGAAAAACTGGCATACTATTACTGAGATACTGACATACTATTACTGACATACTATTACTGAGATACTGACATACTATTACTGACATACTATTACTGAGATACTGACATACTATTACTGACATACTATTACTGGCATACTATTACTGACATACTATTACTGACATACTATTACTGCCATACTATTACTGAGACACTGACATTCTATTACTGGCATACTATTACTGAGATACTGACATACTATTACTGACATACTATTACTGAGATACTGACATACTATTACTGACATACTATTACTGAGATACTGACATACTATTACTGACATACTATTACTGAGATACTAACATATTATTACTGACATACTATTACTGACATACTATTACTGAGGCACTGACATACTGTTACTGACATACTATTACTGAAGTACTATTACTGACATAGTATTACTGAGATACTGACATACTATTACTGACATTCTATTACTGAGATACTGATAAATTATTACTGAAGTACTATTACTGACATACTGACATACTATTACTGAAGTACTATTACTGACATAGTGACATACTATTACTGACATAGTGACATACTATTACTGACATAGTGACATACAATTACTGACATACAATTCTTGACATACTGTTACTGACATACTATTACTGAAGTACTATTACTGACAAACTATTACTGAGATACTGACACACTATTACTGATATGCTATTACTGAGTAATTTTCAATCATGCCCAAAATGCAATTAGCTTGAAAACACCATTCTGAACAGCACACCTGGGGAAAACACCATTCTAAACAGCACACCTGGGGAAAACACCATTCTAAACAGCACAGCTGGGAAAACACCATTCTAAACAGCACAGCTGGGAAAACACCATTCTAAACAGCACACCTGGGGAAAACACCATTCTAAAAAGCACACCTGGGGAAAACACCATTCTAAACAACACACCTGCGGAAAACACCATTCTAAACAGCACAGCTGGGAAAACAGCATTCTAAACAGCACACCTGGAGAAAACACCATTCTAAACAGCACACCTGGGGAAAACACCATTCTAAACAGCACACCTGGAGAAAACACCATTCTAAACAGCACACCTGGGGAAAACACCATTCTAAACAGCACACCTGGAGAAAACACCATTCTAAACAGCACACCTGGGGAAAACACCATTCTAAACAGCACACCTGGGGAAAACACCATTCTAAACAGCACACCTGGAGAAAACACCATTCTAAACAGCACACCTGGGGAAAACACCATTCTAAACAGCACACCTGGGGAAAACACCATTCTAAACAGCACAGCTGGGAAAACACCATTCTAAACAGCACACCTGGGGAAAACACCATTCTAAACAGCACAGCTGGGAAAACACCATTCTAAACAGCACACCTGGGAAAACACCATTCTAAACAGCACACCTGGGGAAAACACCATTCTAAACAGCACAGCTGGGAAAACACCATTCTAAACAGCACACCTGGGAAAATACCATTCTAAACAGCACACCTGATAGCGGTACCGTATGTGGCAGAGATGAAAATCTCTTGTTTGTATCTTAGAAAGAGGGTGAATTTAAAGATGCAACAACTAGCATGGGTTGCTAATATGACTAGGATTATCATCAACTAGCATGGGTTACTAATAGGACTAGGATTATCATCAACTAGCATGGGTTGCTAATATGACTAGGATTATCATCAACTAGCATGGGTTGCTAATATGACTAGGATTATCATCAACTAGCATGGGTTGCTAATATGACTAGGATTATCATCAACTAGCATGGGTTGCTAATATGACTAGGATTATCATCAACTAGCATGGGCTACTAATATGACTAGGATTATCATCAACTAGCATGGGTTGATAATATGACTAGGATTATCATCAACTAGCATGGGTTACTAATATGACTAGGATTATCATCAACTAGCATGGGTTGATAATATGACTAGGATTATCATCAACTAGCATGGGTTACTAATATGACTAGGATTATCAACAACTAGCATGGGTTGCTAATATGACTAGGATTATCATCAACTAGCATGGGTTGCTAATATGACTAGGATTATCATCAACTAGCATGGGTTACTAAAATGACTAGGATTATCAACAACTAGCATGGGTTGTTAATATGACTAGGATTATCATCAACTAGCATGGGTTACTAATATGACTAGGATTATCAACATTTAGCATGGGTTGATAATATGACTAGGATTATCATCAACTAGCATGGGTTGATAATATGACTAGGATTATCATCAACTAGCATGGGTTGTTAATATGACTAGGATTATCATCAACTAGAACTAGAAACAATTTTGAGAAACAAAAATTATTTTTGAAATGAAACTGTTCCACCAAAATGCACATATACAAATCGTAACTGCACTCAGAGTAGTAGAAATGGTAATCTTCCCCAAACTCGAAACTCAGGAGCCACCTATGAAGTCTTTATGAAATAATTGACTCCACATTTCCATGGTTGTATTTAGCCTAGGCTTCTTTGAAGCAAGGTAAAACAGGCCTCATCATATGAAATCAAACATTCAGGTTTCAAACAATGAAGTATGTTTTCAAAATGCGTAATGCTTCCAGCTCACAGTGTAAAGTGGTGTGTGACGCTGATCGCCTGTTGCCTGCACTTGAATGGTGAATGGGAGGCGAGAGAGATGCCTTTAGAGATGTTTTTAACATGTGATTGCCTTTAGAGATGTTTTTAACATGTGATTGCCTTTAGAGACATTTTTAACATGTGATTGCCTTTAGAAATGTTTTTAACATGTGATTGCCTTTAGAGATGTTTTTAACATGTGATTGCCTTTAGAAATGTTTTTAACATGTGATTGCCTTTAGAGATGTTTTTAACATGTGATTGCCTTTAGAAATGTTTTTAACATGTGATTGCCTTTAGAGATGTTTTTAACATGTGATTGCCTTTAGAAATGTTTTTAACATGTGATTGCCTTTAGAGATGTTTTTAACATGTGATTGCCTTTAGAGATGTTTTTAACATGTGATTGCCTTTAGAGATGTTTTTAACATGTGATTGCCTTTAGAGATGTTTTTAACATGTGATTGTCTTTAGAAATGTTTTTAACATGTGATTGCCTTTAGAGATGTTTTTAACATGTGATTGTCTTTAGAAATGTTTTTAACATGTGATTGCCTTTAGAGATGTTTGTAACATGTGATTGCCTTTAGAGATGTTTGTAACATGTGATTGCCTTTAGAAATGTTTTTAACATGTGATTGCCTTTAGAGACGTTTTTAATATGTGATTGCCTTTAGAGATGTTTTTAACATGTGATTGCCTTTAGAGACGTTTTTAACATGTGATTGCCTTTAGAAATGTTTGTAACATGTGATTGCCTTTAGAGACGTTTTTAACATGTGATTGCCTTTAGAGATGTTTTTAACATGTGATTGTATTTAGAGATGTTTTTAACATGTGATTGCCTTTTGAGATGTTTTTAACATGTGATTGTATTTAGAAATGTTTTGACATGTGATTGCCTTTGAGACGTTTTTAACATGTGATTGTATTTAGAGACGTTTTTAACATGTGATTGCCTTTAGAGACGTTTTTAACATGTGATTGCCTTTAGAGACGTTTTTAACATGTGATTGCCTTTAGAGACGTTTTTAACATGTGATTGCCTTCAGAGACGTTTTTAACATGTGATTTCCTTTAGAAATGTTTTTAACATGTGATTGCCTTTAGAGATGTTTGTAACATGTGATTGCCTTTAGAGACGTTTTTAACATGTGATTGCCTTTAGAGACGTTTTTAACATGTGATTTCCTTTAGAAATGTTTTTAACATGTGATTGCCTTTAGAGATGTTTGTAACATGTGATTGCCTTTAGAGACGTTTTTAACATGTGATTGTATTTAGAGACGTTTTTAACATGTGATTGCCTTTAGAGACGTTTTTAACATGTGATTGCCTTTAGAGACGTTTTTAACATGTGATTGCCTTTAGAGACGTTTTTAACATGTGATTGCCTTTAGAGACGTTTTTAACATGTGATTGCCTTCAGAGACGTTTTTAACATGTGATTTCCTTTAGAAATGTTTTTAACATGTGATTGCCTTTAGAGACGTTTTTAACATGTGATTGCCTTTAGAGACGTTTTTAACATGATACATGATGACTAACGAAACCCTGACAAACACACACACACACACACACACACACACACACACACACACACACACACACACACACACACACACACACACACACACACACACACACACACACACACACACACACACACACACACACACACACACACACACACACACACACACACACACACACACACACACACACACACACACACACACACACACACACACACACACACACACACACACACACACACACACACACACACACACACACACACACACAACCACACACACACACACACAATGGAAAGCCCTCAGTTCTTGTGAGCGACTGGGGATCTAGTTACTGAGGGGTCATGGGGTCACGAAGAAGGGCGACCTGCATGTGAGGGGAGCGTTCATAACATCCTGTTCCTCACTGCCGGTCCAAACAACATGGAACACAGTCTTTAGTATATTCCACAGGAACCTCTGAGGTAATTGTTTACGGTTCTATTTTAGTCAGCACACAACCTACATCAAGCAGTTCACACATTCCACAGTTTTGTTGTAGTTTGAAATGTTATGTGAATTAAGTTTGAATTATTTCCCTCCTTCTATTTATCTTCGTCTCTCTCCTCACCTTAACTTATGTTCAGGTGTTAATTACCCCTTGTTAAGAGCTGAGCTTCCAAAAGGGCCTGTTAGGTGTGTGTGTGTGTGTGTGAACATTGTGAACAAGCGACAGTATACCGACATGCCTGAAGCCTTCACTTCCTCCTTCACCCCTGCTGTTCTCTGAAGCTCCTCCAGCTTCCTGCTCAGGCTTCTCTACCTGTCACTGGCTGTGTTCCCAATGGCACCCTATTCCCTTTAGGGCACTGTATATGGAATAGGGTACACATCCTGTCCATCTGCAGGTAAAACTCCCTCATTTACACCTCCCTCGGCTAAACTGTTAGTTGATAGTGAATGTGCCTGTGTTTTCCCAGCCTTGGGAATTAGAATGAGGAATGGTTCTAGGGCTATTCTATAGGGTTATGTCCTTCTCTACGTACCATGGGTTTCTGGGTGAGTCTGATAACACTAGCATTATGGATTCAGCACCGCCACGACACGCCACAGCAAATTAGTGGAGCATTTTTGGACAGTTCGCTAGGTGACTGTTGGCTCCTGGAGATGAGAGGGGAGAGATGTGGGGGGACCCGAGGGGGTCGCCATCACTACAGCTTCGTGTCCCACCTGTCTCTTATGGTGACACTGGGCTGGATCTGTCAGCAATACCCCACACTATTCACACAACCATTCTCTCTCTCTCTCTCTCTCTCTCTCTCTCTCTCTCTCTCTCTCTCTCTCTCTCTCTTTTTTCTCTCTGTCTGTCTCTCTCTGTCTCTCTTTCTTTCTCTCTGTCTCTCTCTCTGTCTCTCTCTCTCTCTCCATAATAACACTTGTTTGATTGTGAACATCAGATTTGAGATCTCTAGTACCAATTCCTGTTTTTGTCAATTCCTTCCGTCCTTGGAAGTTCTCAGAGATTTCCGTTGATTGACTCAGAATCAGTCCAAATCCCTTCAGCCCTGATATTTCCCATAGCCTGGGTGTGTGTATGTGTAAGCGTGCATTCGTGCTTGTGTCTCTGTGTGTGTGTTGTGTTTGTGTTGTGTGTGAATGCGTGTGTGTCTGCATTAGGCTGTGTGTATGGAGAGGGACTCGACAGCTCTCCCCTCCTCCCTCCCCTCCTCTCCTTTCCTCCCTTCCCCTCTCCTCTCCCCACCTTTCCCCCTCCCCCTCTCCTTCTCTCTCCTATCCCCTCCTTTCCTCCTCTCTCTTCCCCTCTCTTCTCCCCTCCTTTCCTCCCCTCTCCTCCCTCTCCTCTCCTCTCCTCTCCTCTCCTCTCCTCTCCCCTCCTTTCCTCCCCTCTCCCCTCCCCTCCTATCCTCCCTATCCTCTCCCTCCTTTCCTCCCCTTTCCTCCCCTCTCCTCTCCCCCCCCTCCCTCTCCTCTCTCACACTCCTCTCCTCCTCTCCACTACATGGTTGTTATTATTCTGCCTATTTATTCCTGGAACATGTGTGTGTGTGTGTGTGCTAGCGTGTGTGTTTTGGAACATGTGTGTGTGTGTGTGTGTGTGTGTGTGCTAGCGTGTGTGTTTTGGAACATGTGTGTGTTATGATGTTGGTTCTGAACAGCTGTTTTCCAGTCTCTTCAGATCCACTGTAGTTCTTCCCTGGAGACGATCTGCCATAATTTAGACACATCTGCTAGCACAAATAGCAGCGTTATTTAATGTGATTATTGATTGCCACACTTGCTAAAAACATAGTTTTACAAAAGATTTTACAGGATTTGGTGTGTGGTAAGTAAACGTGGGGGTCTATGGATGTGTCAGTTTGTATGACAGGCCAGGCAGCAGACTGTTAGTTTCAGTGTCAAATCTGTTAACTAAACCTCTCCTTTCTGCCTGGAACTATGTGTAATTCAACCATTTGTAAAGATTTCACATTCAGCATGAATCCTGTCTATTCTTACAATGCTTGAAGCACATTTCCTCTTTAGATGTGTCTGGGCCGTCCTGGTGTTAAACCTTTCATCTTTAGATGTGTCTGGGCCTTCCTGGTGTTAAACCTTTCATCTTTAGATGTGTCTGGGCCGTCCTGGTGTTAAACCTTTCATCTTTAGATGTGTCTGGGCCGTCCTGGTGTTAAACCTTTCATCTTTAGATGTGTCTGGGCCGTCCTGGTGTCAAACCTTTCGTCTTTAGATGTGTCTGGGCCGTCCTGGTGTTAAACCTTTCATCTTTAGATGTGTCTGGGCCGTCCTGGTGTCAAACCTTTCATCTTTAGATGTGTCTGGGCCTTCCTGGTGTTAAACCTTTCATCTTTAGATGTGTCTGGGCCGCCCTGGTGTCAAACCTTTCATCTTTAGATGTGTCTGGGCCGCCCTGGTGTTAAACCTTTCATCTTTAGATGTGTCTGGGCAGCCCTGGTGTTAAACCTTTCATCTTTAGATGTGTCTGGGCCTTCCTGGTGTTAAACCTTTCCTCTTTAGATGTGTCTGGGCCGTCCTGGTGTTAAACCTTTCATCTTTAGATGTGTCTGGGCCGTCCTGGTGTCAAACCTTTCATCTTTAGATGTGTCTGGGCCTTCCTGGTGTTAAACCTTTCATCTTTAGATGTGTCTGGGCCGTCCTGGTGTCAAACCTTTCATCTTTAGATGTGTCTGGGCTGTCCTGGTGTCAAACCTTTCATCTTTAGATGTGTCTGGGCCTTCCTGGTGTTAAACCTTTCATCTTTAGATGTGTCTGGGCCGTCCTGGTGTCAAACCTTTCATCTTTAGATGTGTCTGGGCCTTCCTGGTGTTAAACCTTTCATCTTTAGATGTGTCTGGGCCGTCCTGGTGTCAAACCTTTCATCTTTAGATGTGTCTGGGCTGTCCTGGTGTCAAACCTTTCATCTTTAGATGTGTCTGGGCCTTCCTGGTGTTAAACCTTTCATCTTTAGATGTGTCTGGGCCGTCCTGGTGTCAAACCTTTCATCTTTAGATGTGTCTGGGCCGTCCTGGTGTTAAACCTTTCATCTTTAGATGTGTCTGGGCCTTCCTGGTGTCAAACCTTTCATCTTTAGATGTGTCTGGGCCTTCCTGGTGTTAAACCTTTCATCTTTAGATGTGTCTGGGCCGTCCTGGTGTTAAACCTTTCATCTTTAGATGTGTCTGGGCCGTCCTGGTGTCAAACCTTTCATCTTTAGATGTGTCTGGGCCGTCCTGGTGTCAAACCTTTCATCTTTAGATGTGTCTGGGCCTTCCTGGTGTTAACTCTTTCCACTTCTACATCAAACGCTAGAGCAGAGAGTAACAGCTGTTGGTGGATAGGGAACAGAGAGGAGCTGTCACCATGTGTCTTTGAGCTCTGCTGTCACCCACCCCGCCTACTCTACCCTGGAGTATATGTGTGTTTGTGTGTGTGTGTGTTTGTGTGTGGAGCTGTCACCCTGCCTACTCCTCTGCAGCGCTCCACTCTGCTCCCCTGTCTATAGCCAGTTAGGTTGAGGGAGGGAGGGAGGGAGGGTGTGTGTGTGTGTTGGGGGGGTCTTTAATTTAACACACATGGGCTGATTAGTGTTAGATAGTTTATAGTTCTGTATTGTGTTATAGTTCTATATTGTGTTATATAGTTCTATATAGTGTTATATAGTTTTATATAGTGTTATATAGTGTTATATAGTTCTATATAGTGTTATATAGTTCTATATTGTGTTATGTAGTTCTGTATAGTGTTTTAGTTCTATATAGTTCTGTATTGTGTTATAGTTCTATATTGTGTTATACAGTTTCATATAGTGTTATAGTTCTATATTGTGTTATACAGTTTCATATAGTGTTATATAGTTTTATATAGTGTTATATAGTTCTATATAGCGTCATATAGTTCTGTATAGTGTTATATAGTTCTATATAGTGTTATATAGTTCTATATAGTGTTATATAGTTCGATATAGTGTTATATATTTCTATATAGTGTTATATAGTTCTGTATAGTGTTATATAATTCTATATAGTGTTATATAGTTCTATATTGTGTCATATAGATCTATATAGTGTTATATAGTTCTATATAGTGTTATATAGTTCTGTATAGTGTTATTTAATTCTATATAGTGTTATTAAGTTCTATATAGTGTTATATAGTTCTATATAGTGTTATACAGTTCTATATTGTGTTATATAGTTCTATATAGTGTTATACAGTTCTATATTGTGCTATATAGTTCTGTATAGTGTTATATAGTTCTATATAGTGTTATATAGTTCTATATTGTGTTATATAGTTCTATATAGTGTTATACAGTTCTATATTGTGTTATATAGTTCTGTATAGTGTTATATAATTCTATATAGTGTTATATAGTTCTATATAGCGGTATATAGTTCTACATAGCGTCATATAGTTCTATATAGTGTTATATAGTTCTATATAGTGTTATATAGTTCTATATTGTGTTATATAGTTCTATATAGTGTTATATAGTTCTAAATAGTGTTATATAGTTCTATATAGTATTATATCGTTTTATATAGTGTTATATAGTTCTATATAGTGTTATATTGTTCTATATTGTGTTTATTTAGTTCTATATAGTGTTATATTGTTCTATATAGTGTTATATAGTTCTATACTGTGTTTATATAGTTCTATATAGTGTTATATAGTTCTATATAGTGTTATATAATTCTTTATAGTGTTATATAGTTCTATATAGTGTTATATAGTTCTATATTGTGTTATATAGTTCTATATAGTGTTATATAGTTCTAAATAGTGTTATATAGTTCTATATAGTATTATATCGTTTTATATAGTGTTATATTGTTCTATATAGTGTTATATAGTTCTATATAGTGTTATATAGTTCTAAATAGCGTCATATAGTTCTATATAGTGTTATATAGTTCTATATAGTGTTATATTGTTCTTTATAGTGTTATATAGTTCTATATTGTGTTTATATAGTTCTATATAGTGTTATATAGTTCTATATAGTGTTATATAATTCTTTATAGTGTTATATAGTTCTATATAGTGTTATATAGTTCTATATAGTGTTATAGTTCTATATAGTGTTATATAGTTCTATATTGTGTTATATAGTTCTATATAGTGTTATATAGTTCTAAATAGTGTTATATAGTTCTATATAGTAGTATATCGTTTTATATAGTGTTATATAGTTCTATATAGTGTTATATGGTGTTTATATAGTTCTATATAGTGTTATATAGTTCTATATAGTGTTATATAGTTCTATACTGTGTTTATATAGTTCTATATAGTGTTATATAGTTCTATATAGTGTTATATAATTCTTTATAGTGTTATATAGTTCTATATAGTGTTATATAGTTCTATATAGTGTTATATAGTTATATATTGTGTTATATAGTTCTATATAGTGTTATATAGTTCTAAATAGTGTTATATAGTTCTATATAGTATTATATCGTTTTATATAGTGTTATATAGTTCTATATAGTGTTATATTGTTCTATATTGTGTTATATAGTTCTATATAGTGTTATATAGTTCTATATAGTGTTTTATAGTTCTATATTGTGTTATATAGTTCTATATTGTGTTATATAGTTCTGTATAGTGTTATATTGTTCTATATAGTGTTATATAGTTATACAGTGGGGTGTACCTATGATGAAAGTGTACCTATGATGAAGTGTACCTATGATGAAAATTACAGGCCTCTCTCATCTTTTTAAGTTGGAGAACTTGCACAATTGGTGGCTGACTAAATACTTTTTTGCCCCACTGTATATAGTGTTATATAGTTATATATTGTGTTATATAGTTCTGTATAGTGTTATATAGTTTTATATAGTGTTATATAGTTCTATATAGTGTTATATAGTTCTATATAGTGTTATATAGTTCTATATAGTGTTATATAGTTCTATATTGTGTTATATAGTTTTATAGTGTTATATAGTTCTATATAGTATAAACCACAGATAATGTATTTTCCTCTGTTTGACGCTGGTGTACCAAACTGAAGATGCTAAAACTAAACTGAAGTTTGTGTTTGCATGAAAATATATATTGCAGGTGTGTCATTAGTGTGTGTGCTCGTGCCTGTGCTGTTGTGTGGCTTCAGCCTATTCTCTTGAATCAGCCTTCAAGAATGTACACACTGTACTGCACTCTCTCTCTCTCTCTCTCTCTCTCTCTCTCTCTCTCTCTCTCTTTCTCTCCCTCTCAGCTAACCATCCTGGCCCTCTGAGCTAACCATCCTGACCCTCTCAGCTAACCATCCTGGCCCTCTGCGCTAACCATCCTGGCCCTCTGAGCTAACCATCCTGGCCCTCTGAGCTAACCATCCTGACCCTCTCAGATAACCATCCTGACCCTCTCAGCTAACCATCCTGGCCCTCTCAGCTAACCATCCTGGCCCTCTGAGCTAGCCATCCTGGTCCTCTAAACTCTCTCTCCCTCTCTCCCTCTCCTCTTAGTAGTGGGACGCTGGATGGTTGGGCAGCTGTGTGCTACAGTCTTTGTCTCAGTCCTGCAGTTGTTTAATTGGTTCCAGAAGACGACAGATATTGCCAGGTGTAATGTACTGTCTGATTCTGTTTTAAGTGTTCTTAAATGGTTTCTATTTATTTATCAACCGAAGCGTGATTAAGCTAATTAAAGCGAACCGCTTTGAACTGAGAGAACAGTCGCTGGAGAGGCAGTCACACCCTGTGTGTGCACGTGTGTGTGTGTGTTTGCGTTTGAACCCCGTGTATTTCAATGGGCCAAAACCACAACACACTCCATTGCCACTGTGCCACAGATTTTCCTCATCATGGTCACCAAGCCTGGCTGTGGCATCTTGACGTCAGCTCCAGATCCCATAACACAACAGCTGCTCTTTGGATTCTCCGTCTACACACAGAAACACGCACACAGACACATGGACACACACAGAAACACGCACACAGACACATGCACACACACACACAGAAACACGCACACAGACACATGCACACGCACAGAAACACGCACACAGACACATGCACACACACAGAAACACGCACACAGACACATGCACAAACACAGAACCACGTACACAGACACATGCACACACATATACAGGGACTACCAGTACCAGATCAATGTGGAGCTATATACAGGGACTACCAGTACCAGATCAATGTGGAGCTATATACAGGGACTACCAGTACCAGATCAATGTGGAGCTATATACAGGGACTACCAGTACCAGATCAATGTGGAGCTATATACAGGGAGTACCAGTACCATATCAGTGTGGAGAAGTACAAGGTATTTGAGGTAGATATGTACATGAAGGCAGGGTAAAGTGACCAGGCATCAGGATAGATAATAATAAGGTATTAGAGGTAGATATGTACATGAAGGCAGGGTAAAGTGACTAGGCATCAGGATAGATAATAATAAGGTATTAGAGGTAGATATGTACATGAAGGCAGGGTAAAGTGACTAGACATCAGGATAGATGATAATAATAAGATATTAGAGGTAGATATGTACATGAAGGCAGGGTAAAGTGACTAGGCATCAGGATAGATAATAATGAGGTATTTGAGGTAGATATGTACATGAAGGCAGGGTAAAGTGACTAGGCATCAGGTTAGATCATAATAATAAGGTATTAGAGGTAGATATGTACATGAAGGCAGGGTAAAGTGACTAGGCATCAGGATAGATAATAATAAGGTATTAGAGGTAGATATGTACATGAAGGCAGGGTAAAGTGACTAGGTATCAGGATAGATAATAATAAGGTATTAGAGGTAGATATGTACATGAAGGCAGGGTAAAGTGACTAGGCATCAGGTTAGATCATAATAATAAGGTATTAGAGGTAGATATGTACATGAAGGCAGGGTAAAGTGACTAGGCATCAGGATAGATAATAATAAGGTATTAGAGGTAGATATGTACATGAAGGCAGGGTAAAGTGACTAGGTATCAGGATAGATAATAATAAGGTATTAGAGGTAGATATGTACATGAAGGCAGGGTAAAGTGACCAGGCATCAGGATAGATAATAATAATAAGGTATTAGAGGTAGATATGTACATGAAGGCAGGGTAAAGTGACTAGGCATCAGGATAGATAATAATGAGGTATTTGAGGTAGATATGTACATGAAGGCAGGGTAAAGTGACTAGGCATCAGGATAGATAATAATAAGGTATTTTAGGTAGATATGTACATGAAGGCAGGGTAAAGTGACTAGACATCAGGATAGATAATAATAAGGTATTTGAGGTAGATATGTACATGAAGGCAGGGTAAAGTGACCAGGCATCAGGATAGATAATAATGAGGTATTTGAGGTAGATATGTACATAAAGGCAGGGTAAAGTGAGTAGGCATCAGGATAGATAATAATGAGGTATTTGAGGTAGATATGTACATGAAGGCAGGGTAAATTTACCAGGCATCAGGATAGATAATAATGAGGTATTTGAGGTAGATATGTACATGAAGGCAGGGTAAATTGACCAGGCATCAGGATAGATAATAATGAGGTATTTGAGGTAGATATGTACATGAAGGCAGGGTAAATTGACCAGGCATCAGGATAGATAATAATGAGGTATTTGAGGTAGATATGTACATGAAGGCAGGGTAAAGTGACTAGGCATCAGGATAGATAATAATGAGGTATTTGAGGTAGATATGTACATGAAGGCAGGGTAAATTGACCAGGCATCAGGATAGATAATAATGAGGTATTTGAGGTAGATATGTACATGAAGGCAGGGTAAAGTGAGTAGGCATCAGGATAGATAATAATGAGGTATTTGAGGTAGATATGTACATGAAGGCAGGGTAAATTGACCAGGCATCAGGATAGATAATAATGAGGTATTTGAGGTAGATATGTACATGAAGGCAGGGTAAAGTGACTAGGCATCAGGATAGATAATAATGAGGTATTAGAGGTAGATATGTACATGAAGGCAGGGTAAAGTGACTAGACATCAGGATAGATGATAATAATAAGATATTAGAGGTAGATATGTACATGAAGGCAGGGTAAAGTGACTAGACATCAGGATAGATGATAATAATAAGGTATTTGAGGTAGATATGTACATGAAGGCAGGGTAAAGTGACTAGGCATCAGGTTAGATCATAATGAGGTATTAGAGGTAGATATGTACATGAAGGCAGGGTAAAGTGACTAGACATCAGGATAGATGATAATAATAAGATATTAGAGGTAGATATGTACATGAAGGCAGGGTAAAGTGACTAGACATCAGGATAGATGATAATAATAAGGTATTTGAGGTAGATATGTACATGAAGGCAGGGTAAAGTGACTAGGCATCAGGTTAGATCATAATAAGGTATTTGAGGTAGATATGTACATGAAGGCAGGGTAAAGTGACTAGGCATCAGGATAGATAATAATGAGGTATTTGAGGTAGATATGTACATGAAGGCAGGGTAAAGTGACTAGGCATCAGGATAGATAATAATAAGGTATTTAAGGTAGATATGTACATGAAGGCAGGGTAAAGTGACTAGACATCAGGATAGATAATAATGAGGTATTTGAGGTAGATATGTACATGAAGGCAGGGTAAAGTGACTAGGCATCAGGATAGATAATAATGAGGTATTAGAGGTAGATATGTACATGAAGGCAGGGTAAATTGACCAGGCATCAGGATAGATAATAATGAGGTATTAGAGGTAGATATGTACATGAAGGCAGGGTAAATTGACCAGGCATCAGGATAGATAATAATGAGGTATTAGAGGTAGATATGTACATGAAGGCAGGGTAAAGTGACTCAGTATTGTGTAGAAGACCTGCTGTAGAGTGTCATCCTGTTACAGTCCAGACACCCGCCAGTCCAGCGTGTCTGTTGCAAGGGCCTCGTGACTATACATTCTGTATATGGCTGGGCCGGGACCAGCGCCTCTATAAGCATCAGTCAGCCGTGACTGTAGTGTAGCAGACTGTTGGTTTGAGTTAGTGAACACAACTAGGGGCGACTCTCGTTGGTGTATGGCGTGGGTGTGTGTCGCTGGCTGGCGTGCTCATCCACTGGAGCCAGGTGCTCCGTGCCTCGCTAGCGCTTCCTCATAATTAATGAGTCCTTCCTACGTTGCCCCCCTTCTCTCCCCCAACTGCACAGAACTGTAAGAAGAGTCCCAACATGTGCAGGCAGGCCAACCCCGTAGAGCCTCAAGCTAACCTTTCCATTTGAGCAGACACTCTTATCCAGAGCAACTTACAGTAGTGATTGCATACAGTAGTGATCCCTCGTGGGGATCGAACCCACAACACTGGCATTCCAAGCATTCTACCATTTGAGCCACCCGCGTGGGTTCTGTAGGCCCTAAGAGGTTTCTGTAGGTCCTAAGGGGTTTCTGTAGGCCCTAAGGGGTTTCTGTAGACCCTAAGGGGTTTATGTAGGCCCTAAGGGGTTTCTGTAGGCCCTAAGGGGTTTCTGTAGACCCTAAGGGGTTTCTGTAGGCCCTATGGGGTTTCTGTAGGCCCTAGGCGGTTTCGGTAGACCCTACAGGGTTTCTGTAGGCCCTAGGGGGTTTCTGTAGGCCCTAGAGGGTTTCTGTAGGCCCTAGGGGGTTTCTGTAGGCCCTAGAGGGTTTCTGTAGGCCCTAAGGGGGTTTCTGTAGGCCCTAAGGGGTTTCTGTAGGCCCTAGGGGGTTTCTGTAGGCCCTAAGGGGTTTCTGTAGGCCCTAAGGGGTTTCTGTAGGCCCTAGAGGGTTTCTGTAGGCCCTAAGGGGTTTCTGTAGGCCCTAAGGGGTTTCTGTAGGCCCTACATGGGTTTAGATACCCATTGTAGATCAGATACCATCCTCAGCTCCTATCTCTGTGTACTGACTCCATCTCTTCATGTCCCTCAACGGGACTCCCACCTCTCTCTATAGAGGGCATATCAAACACAACTCATCAAAGGGCTTTTGTGGGACTTGAAAAGCACCTTTGGCGCTCCTACTGCACGTGGCCAAATCTCTGTAGGGAAGACCTGTTCTCCACAGGGATCTCCACTCTGCCTCTCTCTTGTCTCTGTCTGTCTTGCATCCAGTAACGTTACTGTCATGTCCAGCCAGGGTTTTGCTATCAGGAGACATACCCCTTTATTTATTGGGGTTTTTACTTCAAACCAGTTCACTCTTTTTTCTTTAGTGGTGGAGGTATTTTAATTATTATTTGTCAATTAGGCCTACCTTAATGTCCTCTCCTTTTGACAATCATCATGTGTTGCCCAACCAGGCATGATCTAGGGTTTGTCCCAAATGGCACCCTATTCCCTATATAGTGCACTACTTTGACCAGGGCCCTTATTAAATGTAGTACACTAAATAGGGAATAGGGTGCCATTTGGGATGCAGTAATACCCCTGTGCTCTAAATGCCAAGGCTAGGAGCCAAAATCCTTCACAGGACGGCTCCTCTCTCTTCTCTCTCTTCTCTCCTCTGTTCAGGTGCTAGTCATTTATCTTGCTTAATATCAGGCACTGGATGCCAGCTGGGTACAACAGCTCGTCAGCTCTGAGATTGGACAAAAAGGAGGAGGAGGAGGAGGAGGAGGAGAGGCATGAGAATTGTACTGCCACTGAGTTGCCGGGTTACCGCTGGCTTGAAAAAAATGCCTGATAGCCAGTGAGACACTTTTGTTTTAGTGAGCCAGACCCCCTCTCTACCCCAGACCTAGAGCTGGCAAAACTACTGTATAACCGTGTAACCGACGGTTATGGATGAAGACCATCATGAAAATGAAATAACCGCCGTACTGTTTAAAAACAGAAACGGGACAGCCGGGAATTAGTGCAGATGAGTCCGTTTCTGTGACGTAGCCCAGTTTCTCAAGGCACCCTTGCAAGGGCCGAGCAAGCCCCCTCTCCAACTCTGCTAACTTTATTTTCCATTTCAACGGTTGTTACGGAGACCATTGTCATTTGACTGGCCAATTACCGTCATCCAAAATTCAATGACCGTCACAGCCCGACCCAGTCTTCTACACCAGTCTCTATCCCCCTACACTCCAACCCTCCTCTCTCCTCCCTACACTCCAACCCTCCTCTCTCCTCCCTACACCCCAACCCTCCTCTCTCCCCCTACACTCCAACCCTCCTCTCTCCCCTACACTCCAACCCTCCTCTCTCCCCTACACTCCAACCCTCCTCTCTCCCCTACACTCCAACCCTCCTCTCTCCTCCCTACACTCCAACCCTCCTCTCTCCCCTACACTCCAACCCTCCTCTCTCCTCCCTACACTCCAACCCTCCTCTCTCCCCCCTACACTCCAACCCTCCTCTCTCCCCCCTACACTCCAACCCTCCTCTCTCCCCCCTATACCCCAACCCTCCTCCCTACACCCCAACCCTCCTCTATCCCCCTACACTCCAACCCTCCTCTCTCCTCCCTACACCCCAACCCTCCTCTCTCCCCCTACACTCCAACCCTCCTCTCTCCCCCCTACACTCCAACCCTCCTCTCTCCCCCCTACACTCCAACCCTCCTCTCTCCCCCCTACACTCCAACCCTCCTCTCTCCCCCCTACACTCCAACCCTCCTCTCTCCCCCTACACTCCAACCCTCCTCTCTCCTCCCTACACTCCAACCCTCCTCTCTCCCCTACACTCCAACCCTCCTCTCTCCCCCTACACTCCAACCCTCCTCTCTCCCCTATACCCCAACCCTCCTCCCTACACCCCCAACCCTCCTCTATCCCCTACACTCCAACCCTCCTCTCTCCTCCCTACACTCCAACCCTCCTCTCTCCTCCCTACACTCCAACCCTCCTCTCTCCTCCCTACACTCCAACCCTCCTCTCTTCCCTACACTCCAACCCTCCTCTCTCCCCTATACCCCCAACCCTCCTCCCTACACCCCAACCCTCCTCTATCCCCCTACACTCCAACCCTCCTCTCTTCCCCCTACACTCCAACCCTCCTCTCTCCCCCTACACTCCAACCCTCCTCTCTCCTCCCTACACTCCAACCCTCCTCTCTCCCCCCTACACTCCAACCCTCCTCTCTCCTCCCTACACCCCAACCCTCCTCTCTCCTCCCTACACCCCAACCCTCCCCTCTCCTCCCTACACTCCAACCCTCCTCTCTTCCCCTACACTCCAACCCTCCTCTCTTCCCTACACTCCAACCCTCCTCTCTCCCCCTACACTCCAACCCTCCTCTCTTCCCCCTACACTCCAACCCTCCTCTCTCCTCCCTACACCCCAACCCTCCTCTCTCCTCCCTACACCCCAACCCTCCCCTCTCCTCCCTACACTCCAACCCTCCTCTCTCCTCCCTACACTCCAACCCTCCTCTCTCCCCCCTACACTCCAACCCCAGACCCTCTCCTCCCTACCCCCCAAACCCTCCTCTCTCCCCCTGATACCCCAACCCCAGACCCTCTCCTCCCTACCCCCAAACCCTCCTCTCTCCCCTATACCCCAACCCTCCTCCCTACACCCCAACCCTCCTCTATCCCCCCTACACTCCAACCCTCCTCTCTCCTCCCTACACTCCAACCCTCCTCTCTCCCCCTACACTCCAACCCTCCTCTCTCCTCCCTACACTCCAACCCTCCTCTCTCCTCCCTACACCCCAACCCCCCCCCATACCCCAACCCCAGACCCTCTCCTCCCTACACTCCAACCCTCCTCTCTCCCCTACACCCCAACCCCCCCATACCCCAACCCCAGACCCTCTCCTCCCTACACTCCAACCCTCCTCTCTCCCCTACACCCCAACCCTCCTCTCTATCCCCCCTACACTCCAACCCTCCTCTCTCCTCCCTACACTCCAACCCTCCTCTCTCCTCCCTACACTCCAACCCTCCTCTCTCCTCCCTACACTCCAACCCTCCTCTCTCCTCCCTACACTCCAACCCTCCTCTCTCCTCCCTACACTCCAACCCTCCTCTCTTCCCCCTACACTCCAACCCTCCTCTCTTCCCCTACACTCCAACCCTCCTCTCTCCCCCCTATACCCCAACCCTCCTCCCTACACCCCAACCCTCCTCTATCCCCCTACACTCCAACCCTCTTCTCTCCCCCTACACTCCAACCCTCCTCTATCCCCCTACACTCCAACCCTCCTCTCTCCTCCCTACACTCCAACCCTCCTCTCTCCCCCTACACTCCAACCCTCCTCTCTCCTCCCTACACCCCAACTCTCCTCTCTCCTCCCTACACCCCAACCCTCCCCTCTCCTCCCTACACTCCAACCCTCCTCTCTTCCCCCTACACTCCAACCCTCCTCTCTTCCCCCTACACTCCAACCCTCCTCTCTCCCCCTACACTCCAACCCTCCTCTCTCCCCTACACTCCAACCCTCCTCTCTCCCCCTACACTCCAACCCTCCTCTCTCCTCCCTACACCCCAACCCTCCTCTCTCCTCCCTACACCCCAACCCTCCTCTCTCCCCTACACTCCAACCCTCCTCTCTCCCCTATACCCCAACCCTCCTCCCTACACCCCAACCCTCCTCTCTCCTCCCTACATTCCAACCCTCCTCTCTCCCCTACACTCCAACCCTCCTCTCTCCTCCCTACACTCCAACCCTCCTCTCTCCCCCCTACACTCCAACCCCAGACCCTCTCCTCCCTACCCCCCAAACCCTCCTCTCTCTCCCCAGATACCCCAACCCCAGACCCTCTCCTCCCTACCCCCAAACCCTCCTCTCTCCCCCCTATACCCCAACCCTCCTCCCTACACCCCAACCCTCCTCTATCCCCCTACACTCCAACCCTCCTCTCTCCCCCTACACTCCAACCCTCCTCTCTCCTCCCTACACTCCAACCCTCCTCTCTCCCCCTACACTCCAACCCTCCTCTCTCCTCCCTACACTCCAACCCTCCTCTCTCCTCCCTACACTCCAACCCTCCTCTCTCCTCCCTACACCCCAACCCCCCCCATACCCCAGACCCTCTCCTCCCTACACTCCAACCCTCCTCTCTCCCCCTACACCCCAACCCTCCTCTATCCCCCTACACTCCAACCCTCCTCTCTCCCCCTACACCCCAACCCTCCTCTATCCCCTACACTCCAACCCTCCTCTCTCCTCCCTACACTCCAACCCTCCTCTCTCCTCCCTACACTCCAACCCTCCTCTATCCCCCTACACTCCAACCCTCCTCTCTCCTCCCTACACTCCAACCCTCCTCTCTCCTCCCTACACTCCAACCCTCCTCTATCCCCCTACACTCCAACCCTCCTCTCTCCCCCCATCATGGGTCTTTTTAGTGGACTCTATCTGGTATTTGATGTCTTTCATAGGAATTTCATTTCAGTATTCAGTATTTATCTCCAAAGAGTTAGTTTTTTCTATGTCCTATTACTCCAGCACCTGTCGGTTGTGTTGGGAATTCTTCATCCTTCATTTAAGTGCATTTTAAAATGGATAGTCGATACCACTATCTATCCTTCCATATTTCACTGTCAAATCTACTTAGACTTTTGTGGTCCGCTCAATTCATGCGTCACAACCTGAACACACGGTGGAGTGACTGGTCCTGTGTGTGCTGTATGTCTAATGTCCGTTGGTCCATCTCTCCGTCCTGTCCGTGTGTTACAGCCGAGCCTCCTGGCAGGAGAGATGGGCATGGGCAGTCCTGGGGCTGTGTCGCCCACCAAGCCTGGATCCCAGTATTACCAGCACTACAACAACAACCCTCGTCGGAGACCTCTGCACAGCGACAACATGGGTGAGCTCAGCCCCCGACCCTCACACCGCCATCAAGCCCTAGTTCACCCCTGTCCTCCTCCATCACCTCATCCTGTTCCTCCTCCTCTGCCTCCTCATCCTGTTCCTCCTCCTCCACCTCCTCATCCTGTTCCTCCTCCACCTCCTCATCCTGTTCCTCCTCCTCCTCCACCTCCTCATCCTGTTCCTCCTCCTCCTCCACCTCCTCATCCTGTTCCTCCTCCTCTGCCTCCTCATCCTGTTCCTCCTCCTCCACCTCCTCATCCTGTTCTTCCTCCTCCACCTCCTCATCCTCCTCCTCCTCCACCTCCTCATCCTGTTCCTCCTCCTCCACCTCCTCATCCTGTTCCTCCTCCTCCTCCACCTCCTCATCCTGTTCCTCCTCCACCTCCTCATCCTGTTCTTCCTCCTCCACCTCCTCATCCTCCTCCTCCACCTCCTCCTCCTGTTCCTCCTCCTCTACCTCCTCATCCTGTTCCTCCTCCACCTCCTCATCCTGTTCCTCCTCCTCCGCCACCTCCTCATCCTGTTCCTCCTCCGCCTCCTCATCCTGTTCTTCCTCCGCCACCTCCTCATCCTCCTCCACCTCCACCTCCTCATCCTGTTCTTCCTCCACCTCCACCTCCTCATCCTGTTCTTCCTCCTCCTCCACCTCCTCATCCTGTTCTTCCTCCTCCACCTCCTCATCCTGTTCTTCCTCCTCCACCTCCTCATCCTGTTCCTCCTCCACCTCCTCATCCTGTTCTTCCTCCTCCACTTCCTCATCCTGTTCCTCCTCCACCTCCTCATCCTTTTTTTCCTCCTCCTCCTTCTCATCCTCCTCTTCTTCCTCATTCTTCTTCCTCTTCATCCTCCAACTCCTCCTCCTCTCTTACTGCTTCTCAACCTCCTCCACCTCCTTCCTCTTCTTCCTCTTCTTCCTCTTCCTCCTCTTCATCCTCCACCTCTTCTTCTTTTTCTTCTTCTCCTCCTCCCAATCTTCCTCTTCTTTCTCACCCTCCTCATCCTCCTCATCCTCTTCCTCCCAATGTCCTCTCCGTCCTGCTTCTCTCCTTGTAGTCTATCTAGACATGTGTGTCAGTGAGGGCAATTTAACAGCCTAAGAGACATTCTGTATGGCTCATGTCACCACCAGTCTATACACAGGAGAACGTTACCTGTTGGGTCATAGTGTTGATATCCCTGGAGAACGCTACCTGTTGGGTCATAGTGTTGATATCCCTGGAGAACGTTACCTGTTGGGTCATAGTGTTGATATCCCTGGAGAACGCTACCTGTTGGGTCATAGTGTTGATATCCCTGGAGAACGTTACCTGTTGGGTCATAGTGTTGATATCCCTGGAGAACGCTACCTGTTGGGACATAGTGTTGATATCCCTGGAGAACGCTACCTGTTGGGTCATAGTGTTGATATCCCTGGAGAACGCTACCTGTTGGGATATAGTGTTGATATCCCTGGAGAACGCTACCTGTTGGGTCATAGTGTTGATATCCCTGGAGAACGTTACCTGTTGGGTCATAGTGTTGATATCCCTGGAGAACGCTACCTGTTGGGTCATAGTGTTGATATCCCTGGAGAACGTTACCTGTTGGGTCATAGTGTTGATATCCCTGGAGAACGTTACCTGTTGGGACATTGTGTTGATATCCCTGGAGAACGCTACCTGTTGGGACATAGTGTTGATATCCCTGGAGAACGTTACCTGTTGGGTCATAGTGTTGATATCCCTGGAGAACACTACCTGTTGGGTCATAGTGTTGATATCCCTGGAGAACGCTACCTGTTGGGTCATAGTGTTGATATCCCTGGAGAACGCTACCTGTTGGGATATAGTGTTGATATCCCTGGAGAACGCTACCTGTTGGGTCATAGTGTTGATATCCCTGGAGAACGCTACCTGTTGGGTCATAGTGTTGATATCCCTGGAGAACGCTACCTGTTGGGTCATAGTGTTGATATCCCTGGAGAACGTTACCTGTTGGGTCATAGTGTTGATATCCCTGGAGAACGCTACCTGTTGGGTCATAGTGTTGATATCCCTGGAGAACGTTACCTGTTGGGTCATAGTGTTGATATCCCTGGAGAACGCTACCTGTTGGGTCATAGTGTTGATATCCCTGGAGAACGCTACCTGTTGGGATATAGTGTTGATATCCCTGGAGAACGTTACCTGTTGTGTCATAGTGTTGATATCCCTGGAGAACGCTACCTGTTGGGTCATAGTGTTGATATCCCTGGAGAACGCTACCTGTTGGGTCATAGTGTTGATATCCCTGGAGAACGTTACCTGTTGGGTCATAGTGTTGATATCCCTGGAGAACGCTACCTGTTGGGTCATAGTGTTGATATCCCTGGAGAACGCTACCTGTTGGGTCATAGTGTTGATATCCCTGGAGAACGCTACCTGTTGGGTCATAGTGTTGATATCCCTGGAGAACGTTACCTGTTGGGTCATAGTGTTGATATCCCTGGAGAACGCTACCTGTTGGGTCATAGTGTTGATATCCCTGGAGAACGCTACCTGTTGGGTCATAGTGTTGATATCCCTGGAGAACGCTACCTGTTTGGTCATAGTGTTGATATCCCTGGAGAACGCTACCTGTTGGGTCATAGTGTTGATATCCCTGTAGCACAACAACACTTGAAGTTTCCTTCCAAAACGCTACGTACACAGATTTTTCACATTTGTGTTTTTTCATCAGAAATGATTGCTTACGTGCACCATCATGTGTGTGTAAAATATTACAGTTCTCAGATTTTTTAAATTCCTACATTTTAGATGTGTATAAAATGGGTTTTGTTGCTAAACGCTAAATATCCATTGGAGTGTTGTTTGTACCCTGTATATTTTACTGTGATATGTGGTGGTCTCACCTAGCGATTTTCAGATGAATGGACTAAGTCGCTATGGATAAATGACCAAAATTTAAAATGTAAGTGTTCACGTGCAAATCTGTGGCTCAGTTGGTAGAGCGTGGCTTATGCAACGCCAGGGACGTCGGTTCAATTCCCATGGGGGACCAGTACGAAGACGTATGTATTCACTACTTACTGTAAGTTGCTCTGGATAAGAGAGTTTGACAAATGTAGCTCTAGTATTAAGTGATTGATGTATCAGAGTCTTTTATAAAAAAAAAACAGTAGTAATTTGTTACATTTGACCAGCAGTACTAATTATTTTACTGAGAGTGAGCCGGATATATATATAGCGTTTTGCACAAAAACAAAACATGATTATTTGTCTCTCTGAAATGAAACCCATTAAGTGATAGATTCTAAACAAATACACGTCTGTTATTGAACAACGCCATGCCATGATTAGATAGTGGGGAACACACCGATATCTTTCATAAGTTCTTTAAACAGTAAAAGCTAATAAACTAACATTTCAGAAAATTGACATCTAGCGTTGTGGAATGAAACTCTGAAGACATATTCAGTTGAAAAAGGAAAAAATGACTTCACAAAGATATAGCTAGCCTTATAACAAATGTAATATATTCAATAGAAAACTGATTATATTTTAATATTAAAGCTGTTGAAAAATAAATGTATTTTATTGATCATGAACTAACACACAAGTTGTGTGTTAGCCCTGTTTTTTTCTTTTTTATTCATATGATCCATTCTACGTATCTGAAGTCAGTCAGACTTCTAGGAAAAAGCCCATTTCGCTTCAGTGTGAGATTGTTTGGAAGGGAAACCAGAAGTGACAATAGATATCAGGCTCTTTCATTTCTATCAAAGGGCTCACCTTGTTTTTCTTCCTAAATATAATACGTTCTTTTCTCCTTGACTTGGACAATAAACAGAGAACATGTTAAGACTTCCTTCTTTTTTGTCAGCCCCCAGTATGAAGTGTAGCCTTTCCTCTTGTGGATAGCTATTTTTGTAGTTTACTTGGTTCTATGTTGTCAAGGCTTTATTTTTTAGATTTTTTTTTTTTAGCCAGGCCCAATAAACTATTATTTTGTCAAGTGGCTAGATTTGTTCAGTCTTGTTCATGTGAATGGACTTTTCACTAGGAAAATATTAGAAGGTTATCAATAAAAACGTGCCACTGAACTGTGTTTAACTCTTGTGTATTTCAGAGGTCCAGACAAAGAAAGTTCGAAAAGTTCCCCCTGGTTTGCCTTCCTCTGTAAGTCATATTTAATTTAATTCTAATGCTGTTTTTAACTGTGAATTGAAATTGTTGTACACACATGTTTTATTCCTACGAGAATCTCTATATCTCTCTATATATATTTTTTTTTTTATAATCAATGATGATCATGAACCTTCTTAATATATACTACATAGACTATATTATACCATATTTATAATACACGACCGAGTTAGATCTCCTGGAGGCAAGGTTCTCTTTACTGACAGTGAATTCTACTCTGAAACAAATATACACTGTCTGACGATATACTTTTTGAAAGCCCGTTAAGAAGAGTAGAACCAGGTTGGTTACTATTATGTCCAGAAGTCTAGGAGAAGACATGTTTGGACATTGAGGTAGCTATTATCTAAACCCTCTTCACTGGAAGTTAAGCTAAAATGTATGGCTTGTGGTGGAGGCCTTTGCCTGCGGTCTCTAAGCTCTGTGGGAGGCTGTGAGTCTATGGCAGTAGGTTTCTTTTCTATTGTCTTTGGCCCACTGGGAAAATAAAAAGAGGAAGGACAAATTGCTTCCTAAAGAAACATTTAGGGAAACACAATGTTGTTCATCTTTTGTGGATGGGATGCTACTATGTAGATAAACATATCAGACGCGGATTTCTTCTTCGGATTCAGAGTAGAATACTGATGACAAATGTCGCCTGTTTGAATGTATTGAGATCTGAAGCCTGTTTGAATGTATTGAGATCTGACGCCTGTTTGAATGTATTGAGATCTGAAGGCTGTTTGAATGTATTGAGATCTGAAGCCTGTTTGAATGTATTGAGATCTGAAGCCAGTTTGAATGTATTGAGATATGAAGCCTGTTTTAATGTATTGAGATCTGAAGCCTGTTTGAATGTATTGAGATCTGAAGCCTGTTTTAATGTATTGAGATCTGAAGCCTGTTTGAATGTATTGAGATCTGAAGCCTGTTTGAATGTATTGAGATCTGACGCCTGTTTGAATGTATTGAGATCTGAAGCCTGTTTGAATGTATTGAGATCTGAAGCCTGTTTGAATGTATTGAGATCTGAAGCCTGTGTGAATGTATTGAGATCTGAAGCCTGTTTGAATGTATTGAGATCTGACGCCTGTTTGAATGTATTGAGATCTGAAGCCTGTTTGAATGTATTGAGATCTGAAGCCTGTTTGAATGTATTGAGATCTGAAGCCTGTTTGAATGTATTGAGATCTGAAGCCTGTGTGAATGTATTGAGATCTGAAGCCTGTTTGAATATATTGAGATCTGACGCCTGTTTGAATGTATTGAGATCTGAAGCCTGTTTGAATGTATTGAGATCTGCCTGTTTTGTTGCCATCAGGGTGGCGTATTCACGACAGGTGTCTCTTTGCCAAAATGAAAGCAGATTTGACAGTTTAGATTTTTTATGCTAAACGTAAAGTTGTGGTTGTAGGGGCTTTGGCCTGAGAAGGCATTGGCTAGGCCAGTGTGACAGCGTCGCTGAATGACATATTCATGTGTTTGGCATTTTAAAGGCCTGTTACCGTAAAGCTTTATGTCAGTTTGTGTCTTTCTTTCTGACATAACTTTTCAATTTCTCCTGGAATGTCACTTGATCTAATTTTGGGCAGGTTTTTGTTTCAATGTCAAACATATCCCCCCACTAGACATTCATAAATGGCACAGCTGTGTTCCGTGCATGCCATTTTGTTCAACAAAGATTACCAAGACCTTTGCTGTAATCCGACATTTCCTGGTGTGGATAAATTATATAACAATCAAACACTATTTATTTTCAACAGGTAATTCTATCCAATCAATAATATAACCACTGTGTTAGTAAACTTAGCCTATATTTTAAATATGAAATCATTCTTAACCATATTCAGGCCTTGATGGAAAGATGCCAGGAATGCCGAGTTGAAAACCTGTTCTTCCCGTAAAGCTACTGGTTATATAAATTATATTGACTTTAATTAACAAGTATACACATTCTGATAGTCAAATCAATGGATCTCAATTTGACATATCTACTACGGTTTTGTATAATTAATTTACATTGTTATATCTATCATATATCATTTATAAAGACTATGTTGTTTATTATTTTAGAAATGTATGTATTTCTTACATTATTTTAATTATCAAAATTAACCTGACAGATATTTCTTTATTTAAGACATATAAGCAAAACATATAACATTTTTACTGCACAATTTCTGATGGATAGTAAATTAATTGAACATGCTTTTTCTGGTCTCCTCTCAGGACGTTTTTCACGTGTAAAAGCTGAACCCATTGCTATATAAAAGGTGTGAAAGCTATATATAGACTATTGTTCATATGAGAACAATGTGTTTTAGAATCTTTGTGGCGCAATTTCTTTGATGATTAGCATGGTAACATATGTGTAGTATCGAGTCCAGATGCACTTGCTAATATTCCTCCTTTCTCTTAAAATCAATCCAACTTTTCTGTATTGTCCTTCATTCTAACATCCCATGTGTTTGTTAGTGTTTGTTAGTGACGTTGATTTACTCTAAGAACACCTGTGCTGTCACCAGAGAGAAACATTGGAATAATGTGGTAATGTGTCAATAGCAACGAGTTGACATTAACAGGTTGGGTGTTTCTCCTTCATAGTGTTTTAGGAGACAGAGATCTCTTTTCTTTGTTTGTTTGGTTCACAAGATTAAAAAAGTGTGTGGTGTTGTTCCAAACGTTTGATGAATCATTACACTGACCCCATGATTATATTATAATATTCTGACCCCATGATTATATTATATTATACTGACCCCATGATTATATTATTATATTCTGACCCCATGATTATGTTATATTATCCTGACTCCATGATTATATTATATTATACTGACCCCATGATTATATTATACTGACCCCATGATTATATTATATTATACTGACCCATGATTATATTATATTATTCTGACCCCATGATTATATTATATTATACTGACCCCATGATTATATTATATTACTCTGACCCCATGATTATATTATATTATACTGACCCCATGGTTATATTATATTATACTGACCCCATGATTATATTATATTATACTGACCCCATGATTATATTATATTATACTGACCCCATGATTATATTATAATATTCTGACCCCATGATTATATTATATTATACTGACCACATGATTATATTATATTATACTGACCCCATGATTATATTATACTGACCCCATGATTATATTATATTATTCTGACCACATGATTATATTATATTATTCTGACCCCATGATTATATTATATTATACTGACCCCATGATTATATTATACTGACCCCATGATTATATTATATTATACTGACCCATGATTATATTATATTATTCTGACCCCATGATTATATTATATTACTGACCCCATGATTATATTATATTATTCTGACCCCATGATTATATTATATTATACTAACCCCATGATTATATTATACTGACCCCATGATTATATTATACTGACCCCATGATTATATTATATTATACTGACCCCATGATTATATTATATTATATTGACCCCATGATTATATTATATTATACTGACCCCATGATTATATTATACTGACCCCATGATTATATTATATTATATTGACCCCATGATTATATTATATTATACTGACCCCATGATTGTATTATATTATACTGACCCCATGATTATATTATATTATACTAACCCCATGATTATATTATATTGACCCCATTATTATATTATATTATATTGACCCCATTATTATATTATATTATACTGACCCCATGATTATATTATATTTTACTGACCCATGATTATATTATATTATACTGACGCCATGATTATATTTTATTATACTGACCCCATGATTATATTATATTATACTGACCAATTATTATATTATATTATACTGACCCCATGATTATATTATACTGACCCATGATTATATTATATTATACTGACCCCATGATTATATTATCTTATACTGACCCCATGATTATATTATACTGACCCCATGATTATATTATATTATACTGACGCCATGATTATATTACATTATATTATACTGACCCCATGATTATATTATATTATACTGACCCCATGATTATATTATATTATATTATACTGACCCCATGATTATATTATATTATACTGACCCCATGATTATATTATATTATACTGACCCATGATTATATTATACTGACCCCATGATTTTATTATATTATATTATACTGACCCCATGATTATATTATATTATTCTGACCCCATGATTATATTATATTATACTGACCCCATAATTATATTATATTATACTGACCCCATGATTATATTATATTATATTATACTGACCCCATGATTATATTATATTATACTGACCCCATGATTATATTATATTATACTGACCCATGATTATATTATACTGACCCCATGATTTTATTATATTATATTATACTGACCCCATGATTATATTATATTATTCTGACCCCATGATTATATTATATTATACTGACCCCATGATTATATTATATTATTCTGACCTCATGATTATATTATATTATACTGACCCCATGATTATATTATATTATACTGACCCCATGATTATATTATATTATACTGACCCATGATTATATTATACTGACCCCATGATTATATTATATTATATTATATTATACTGACCCCATGATTATATTATATTATTCTGACCCCATGATTATATTATATTATACTGACCCCATGATTATATTATATCATTCTGACCTCATGATTATATTATATTATACTGACCCCATGATTATACTATCTTATACTGGCCCATGATTATATTATATTATACTGACCCCATGATTATATTATATTATTCTGGCCCCATGATTATATTATATTATACTGACCCCATGATTATATTATATTATTCTGATCCATGATTATATTATATTATACTGACCCCATGATTATATTATATTATACTGACCCCATGATTATATTATATTATACTGATCCCATGATTATATTATATTATTATGTCCATGATTATATTATATTATACTGACCCCATGATTATATTATATTATTCTGACCCCATGATTATATTATATTATACTGACCCCATGATTATATTATATTATTCTGGCCCCATGATTATATTATATTATACTGACCCCATGATTATATTAAATTATTCTGATCCCATGATTATATTATATTATATTGACCCCATGATTATATTATATTATACTGACCCCATGATTATATTATATTATACTGACCCCATGATTATATTATATTATATTATACTGACCCCATGATTATATTATATTATTCTGACCCCATGATTATATTATATTATACTGATCCCATGATTATATTATATTATATTGACCTCATGATTATATTATATTATACTGACCCCATGATTATATTATATTATACTGACCCCATGATTATATTATATTATTCTGACCTCATTATTTTTTTTATTATACTGACCCCATGATTATATTATATTATGACTGATTATATTATATTATACTGACCCCATGATTATATTATATTATATTATACTGACCCCATGATTATACTATCTTATACTGACCCATGATTATATTATATTATACTGACCCCATGATTATATTATATTATTCTGGCCCCATGATTATATTATATTATACTGATGCCATGATTATATTATATTATATTGACCCCATGATTATATTATATTATATTGACCCCATGATTATATTATATTTTACTGACCTCATGATTATATTATATTATACTGACCCCATGATTATATTATATTATACTGACCCCATGATTATATTATATTATACTGACCCCATGATTAAATACGCCGATACTTGGCCGATACTTGGCCGATACTTGGCTGCGACCCAGAGGGAAGGAGAGGAGAATGTTTGTGCTGCCTGCTGTCTCTTTGACGCTGAAAAGAGAGGACCACAGTGAGACACACACACACTGCATACAGGCCACATACAGAGCCTGTACTCTAAATCCTGCGTGGATCCTGCTGCAGTCTAAATCCTATGGATCCTGCTGTAGTCTAAGTCCTATGGATCCTGCTGCAGTCTAAATCCTATGGATCCTGCTGTAGTCTAAATCTTATGGATCCTTCTGCAGTCTAAATCCTATGGATCCTTCTGCAGTCTAAATCCTATGGATCCTGCTGCAGTCTAAATCCTATGGATCCTGCTGCAGTCTAAATCCTATGGATCCTGCTGCAGTCTTAGTCCTAAGGATCCTGCTGCAGTCTAAATCCTATGGATCCTGCTGCAGTCTCAGTCCTATGGATCCTGCTGCAGTCTGAATCCTGTGGATCCTGCTGCAGTCTAAGTCCTATGGATCCTGCTGCAGTCTAAATCCTATGGATCCTGCTGCAGTCTAAATCCTATGGATCCTGCTGCAGTCTAAATCCTATGGATCCTGCTGTAGTCTAAATCCTATGGATCCTGCTGCAGTCTAAATCCTATGGATCCTGCTGCAGTCTAAGTCCGATGGATCCTGCTGAAGTCTAAATCCTATGGATCCTGCTGCAGTCTAAATCCTATGGATCCTGCTGCAGTCTAAATCCTTTGGATCCTGCTGCAGTCTAAATCCTATGGATCCTGCTGCAGTCTAAATCCTATGGATCCTGCTGTAGTCTAAATCCTATGGATCCTGCTGCAGTCTAAATCCGATGGATCCTGCTGCAGTCTAAATCCGATGGATCCTGCTGAAGTCTAAATCCTATGGATCCTGCTGCAGTCTTAGTCCTATGGATCCTGCTGCAGTCTTAGTCCTATGGATCCTGCTGCAGTCTAAATCCTATGGATCCTGCTGCAGTCTTAGTCCTATGGATCCTGCTGCAGTCTTAGTCCTATGGATCCTGCTGCAGTCTAAATCCTATGGATCCTGCTGCAGTCTTAGTCCTATGGATCCTGCTGCAGTCTAAATCCTATGGATCCTGCTGCAGTCTAAATCCTTTGGATCCTGCTGCAGTCTAAATCCTATGGATCCTGCTGCAGTCTAAATCCTATGGATCCTGCTGTAGTCTAAATCCTATGGATCCTGCTGCAGTCTAAATCCTATGGATCCTGCTGCAGTCTAAGTCCTATGGATCCTGCTGCAGTCTAAATCCTATGGATCCTGCTGCAGTCTAAATCCTATGGATCCTGCTGCAGTCTTAGTCCTATGGATCCTGCTGCAGTCTAAATCCTATGGATCCTGCTGCAGTCTTAGTCCTATGGATCCTGCTGCAGTCTAAATCCTGTGGATCCTGCTGCAGTCTAAGTCTTTTGGATCCTGCTGCAGTCTAAATCCGATGGATCCTGCTGCAGACTAAATCCGATGGATCCTGCTGCAGTCTAAATCCGATGGATCCTGCTGAAGTCTAAATCCTATGGATCCTGCTGCAGTCTTAGTCCTATGGATCCTGCTGCAGTCTAAGTCCTGTGGATCCTGCTGCAGTCTAAATCCTATGGATCCTGCTGCAGTCTAAATCCTATGGATCCTGCTGCAGTCTTAGTCCTATGGATCCTGCTGCAGTCTAAATCCTATGGATCCTGCTGCAGTCTAAATCCTTTGGATCCTGCTACAGTCTAAATCCTATGGATCCTGCTGCAGTCTAAATCCTATGGATCCTGCTGTAGTCTAAATCCTATGGATCCTGCTGCAGTCTAAATCCTATGGATCCTGCTGCAGTCAAAATCCTATGGATCCTGCTGCAGTCAAAATCCTATTCATCCTGCTGCAGTCTTAGTCCTATGGATCCTGCTGCAGTCAACATCCTATGGATCCTGCTGCAGTCTAAATCCTATTCATCCTGCTGCAGTCTTAGTCCTATGGATCCTGCTGCAGTCTAAATCCTGTGGATCCTGCTGCAGTCTAAATCCTGTGTATCCTGTTGCAGTCTAAGTCACAGTGCCTGGGAAACACTGGTCCCAAAGGGATCTCCTGACGCGCTAATTGCTCTCCTGTACTGCGGAAAGTATCTTTGGAACCACGTGTCTGTCCTTAACATTGTGTCCCTCCCTCTCTGTGTGTCTTTGTCCACTGTTATTTTTAAAACTGTCTCTACCTGGTCAGCCCGTCAGGTCTCTTTTTTATTTGCTGGAGGGAAGAGGGAGGAGTCACAGAGTGTACCAGAGGAGTATGTAGAGTGAGATGACCTCAGAGTTTTACTGAGAGCGAGAGAGAGCGTGAGAGAGAGACACACAGAGAAAGAGGGGGGAGATAGAGAGACAGAGAGAGAAAGAAAGAAAGAAAGAAAATAGAGAGAGAGAGGTGGGGGGAGGGAGAGAGAGAGAGGGAGAGAGAGAGAGAGAGAGAGAGAGAGAGAGAGAGAGAGAGAGAGAGAGAGAGAGAGAGAGGAGAGGGAGAGAGAGAGAGAGAGAGAGAGAGAGAGAGAGAGAGAGAGAGAGAGAGAGAGAGAGAGAGAGAGATAGAGGGGGAGGGAGAGAGAGAGAAGAGAATGGAGACAGAGAGACAGAAAGAGAAACAGCTGTGTGTGCCTGACCGTGTCCCTGTGGAAACAGTAGAGCTGCTGCAGAGTAATATTAACACCTTACAAAACTCCCTCTGAGGAAAATAACATTAGCTCTTCATTTATCGCCCTACTTGTGACTGGGCGCGAATCCAGCTTACCGTCCGCACAATATCTGTGGACGGTAGCCTGGATTTGGTTAGCCTGTATCTGGTAGTAGCTTGTGTCATGTGACCTACCTATTATATGTCTTGAGGTCATTGTATTAATTCTGTGTGATTTTAAAAACAGACTAAAGTACTGTGAGTATGATGTAAGTGGAGAGCACACTTTTTAACAGGAGCATTTTAAATTCACACACCTGGACTGGAGAGTGTAGGGAAGACAGAGCGGAGGAGAAGAGAGGAACACCCATAGACAATACCAGTTATACAGTGCAATCGGGAAAGTATTCAGACCCCTTGACTTTTTCCACATTTTGTTACGTTACGGCCTCGTTCGAGAATGTATCAAATCGTTTTTTTCCCCCTCATCAATCTACACACAATACCCCATAATGACATCACAATACCCCATAATGACATCACAATACCCCATAATGACATCACAATACCCCATAATGACATCACAATACCCCATAATGACAAAGCAAAAACAGTTTATTAGACATATCACATTTACACTGAAACTTACATAAGTATTCAGACCCTTCACTCAGTACTCTGTTGAAGCACCTTTGGCAACGATTACAGCCTTGAGTCTTCTTGGGTATGACGCTACAAGCTTGGCACACCTGTAATCTCCAGAGATGTCCGGGCTCTGCCTGGGCCACTCAAGGACATTCAGAGTCTTGTCCCGAAGTCACTCCTGTGTTGTCTTGGCTGTGTGCTTAGGGTCGTTGTCCTGTTGGAAGGTGAACCTTCGCCCCAGTCTGAGGTCCTGAGCGCTCTGGCAGAGTGACCATTAGGTTCTTGGTCACCTCCCTGACCAAGGCCCTTCTCCCCCGATTGCTCAGTTTGGCCAGGCGGGCAGCTCTAGGAAGAGTCTTGGTGGTTCCAAACTTCTTCCATTTAAGAATGATGGAGGCCACTGTGTTCTTGGGAACCTTCAATGCTGCAGAAATGTTTTGGTACCCTTCCCCAGATCTGTGCCTGGACATAATCCTGTCTCTGAGCTCTACGGACAATTCATTTGACCTCATAGCTTTGTTTTTGCTCTGACATGCACTGTCAACTGTGGGACCTTATATAGACAGGTGTGTGCCTTTCCAAATCATGTCAAATCAATTGAATTTGCCACAGGTGGACTCCAGTCAAGTTGTAGAAACATCTCAAGGATGATCAATGGAAACAGGATGCACCTGAGCTCAATTTCAAGTCTCATAGCAAAGGCTCTGAATACTTATGTAAATAAAGGTATTTCTGTTTTTTATTTGCACATTTGCATTTCTAAAAACCTTATTTCACTTTGTCGTTATAGGATATTGTGATGAGGAAAAAACGTTGTATTTAATCCATTTCAGAATAAGGCTGTAACGTAACAACATTTTGAAAAAGTCAAGGGGTCTGAATACTTTCCTGAATGCACCGTATATCTATGGAAAAACCCAGCTAACCTTCTAACCCCTGTGATGCTGTAACCAGTTAGGAGGGAAGCTCCTTCAGTCTCCTTTTCGCCTTGTGTACCTTAAGCCAACCGTATGCTTCCTTGTCTAAACAGTTTTGCGCATATATTATGACTACATTGTTTGTTTTGATTTGGTGTTCGGCAAGTTTTTTTTTCCGGCTGTTTTTGTGCATACAACAGTTTTTTTCTTGAGGCAAGTTGAAGTTTAGTAGCCGAATTCTACGGCCCTTCGTCAGGGATTGGTCAACAGTAATACTCCTAGTAGGAGTGGGAAACATGAAGTGTTTGTTGTCATTCAAAGAGAGATGACTATTTTTTTTATTATTTTTTTTGCGAAAAACCTACACCAAACGTCTTAGTTAGATGTCAAATTGCGTGACTAAGACCTCTGCAAAAACTAACGTATTTCTTGATTTACAGTATCTTACATGAATTCGGACTATTTTTCTAGGAAGTGTTTCTGGCTATGTCGTTGCTACGGTGGCTCAAGAGGGGAAAAACAACAGTAATATTGTCGTTTATTTTTTTTAATTTTTTTTTATTTCAAGCGAAAGGTCTTTAGGCAATATGTGAGCGCAGACCTTCACTTCGCCTAGCCGAGTTCTGCTAAGAACAAGCCGAACCGATGTAGGAGAATACCTTTATCCTTTAACTCTCACCGACAAACCACCATGTCTGACTAGTCACTCAGCGAACGGCCATTTTGTCAGTGTTTTACCCGGGCCTTGGCAAGTTAAATACAAGGCACTAGTTGAGTAACACATACTGCTGCCATTTATTTTACAAGGCTTTACAAAGATAACTTTTGTTTCTCCGTGTTGCTGTGGGCTGAAAAACAGATTCTACTGCTCCACCAGCTGCAGATGTCAAGACTCTCTCTCTCTCTCTCTCTCTCTCTGCATTCCAGAAACACATATTTTGGCTGCAATAGCAAGAAGAGAAATGCTGCTCCACTCAACGCAACGCTGGGGTGAATACCTCATGTTGCCAGAGAGAAGCCAGAGACATTTTTACATACATTAAGGAAATGGGTTGAAGTTCTTGCTAATGTGTTAAATTACTCACGTTACATTCAAAGTAACCAACTGGTATGGCTCACTTACTGCTTTTATAAAAAACTGAAATAATGGGACTAGGATTAAAGAAAAAATATTGCTACAAACAGCACATACAGTACTTCTTTTACTGTCTTCTTAGATATTATTACTAATCATCGTATCATTACTTCGTTCCTTGTATATATGTCAGCTGCACTTTGTTGGTCTGTCTGGTTCTAATCGGGATATTTAGGCGTTCCACTTTGTTGGTCTGTCTGGTTCTAATCGGGATAATTTAGGCATTCCACTTTGTTGGTCTGTCTGGTTCTAATCGGGATATTTAGGCGTTCCACTTTGTTGGTCTGTCTGGTTCTAATCGGGATATTTAGGCGTTCCACTTTGTTGGTCTGTCTGGTTCTAATCGGGATAATTTAGGCGTTCCACTTTGTTGGTCTGTCTGGTTCTAATCAGGATATTTAGACGTTCCATATGTGTCTTGTTGTCCTGTCATGGAACCGGATGTGCTTCACGTAAAGAGCAGCGCCTGTAAAACATATTAACCCTCCATGAAACAAAAAAAAACGTGATTTTTGTTCCATGACTCAAACTAGCTTTTCTAAGATGGATGTATTATTTTCACTTTGAGAATGAATTCTATACTTTCTTTTGGCGATTAGGGGCTACCTTAAAACAGACTTTCCTTACAAACAAGCTTACTTAAGCAAAACATCACACACACACACACACACACACTAGGAGCAATTACAATGTAAGGTCCAGGGTTTTTTTTTCCCCCAAGGAGAACATATCGTGTATTGGCTAACGTGTTGTTGTGCTATAGCCTCATAAAGGACATTGACTAAATTTCCTCTGAAGGGTCAAGAGTGTCCTGCATGAAAACACTGGGTCTAGATAGATCCTCTGGGACTAGATAGATATATTAATACACTGGTCTTAAATACATCTACAACTATTGTATTTGGTTTAAAACATTCATTAAAACATTTTCTAAGACCTAAACTTCTAAGACCTAAGCCAGCTGAGGAAGCTAAACTTCAAATGTACAGTGGCTTGGGAAAGTATTCGCCCCGCTTGGCATGTTTCCTATTCTGTTGCCTTACGACCTGGAATTAAAATGGATTTTTTGGGGGGGGTTTGTATCATTTGATTTACACAACATGCCTACCACTTTGAAGATGCAGAATATTTTTTTTTATTGTGAAACAAGTAATAAAGACAAATTAAAAACAGAAAACTTGAGCGTGCTTAACTGATCTGACCAGAGTACCTTCTTCCATATGTTTGTGGAGTCTCCCACAAATGCCTTTTGGCGAACATCAAACGTGTTTGCTTATTTTTTTTCTTTAAGCAATGGCTTTTTTTCTGGCCACTCTTCCGTAAATTCCCAGCTCTGTGGAGTGTACGGCTTAAAGTGGTCCTATGGACAGATACTCCAATCTCCGCTGTGGAGCTTTGCAGCTCCTTCAGGGTTATCTTTGGTCTCTTTGTTGCCTCTCTGATTAATGCCTTCCTTGCCTGGTCTGTGAGTTTTGGTGGGTGGCCCTCTCTTGGCAGGTTTGTTGTGGTGCCATATTCTTTCCATTTTTTAATAATGGATTTAATGGTGCTCCGTGGAATGTTCAACGTTTCAGATATTTTTTTTATAACCCAACCCTGATCTGTACTTCTCCACAACTTTGTCCCTGACCTGTTTGGAGAGCTCCTTGGTCTTCATGGTGCCCCTTGCTTAGTGGTGTTGTAGACTCTGGGGGCCTTTAAGAACAGGTGTGTGACATCATGTGACAGATCATGTGACACTTAGATTGCACACAGGTGGACTTTATTTAACTGATGATGTGACTTCTGAAGGTAATTGGTTGCACCAGATCTTATTTAGGGGCTTCATAGTAAAGGGGGTGAATACATACAGCACACACCACTTTTACGTTTTGAATTGTTTTGAATTTTTTTAAACAAGTTATTTTATTCATTTCACTTCACCAATTTGGACTATTTTGTGTTCGTCCGTTACATGAAATCCAAATAAAAATCTATTTAAATTACAGGATGTAATGCAACAAAATAGGAAAAAACGCCAAAGGGAGATGAATACTTTTGCAAGGCACTGTAGCTGTGTGTGTCCTGCAGGATTTGGATCAATACCATTTCAATTCCAGTCAATTCAGGAAGTATACTCAAATTCCAATTCTCTGTAATGCTTTTTTAATTAGGAACATTTGGAATTGGAATTTAGTTTATTATATCCTGTCCATGTGTGTAGGCTGCAGTAGAAAGACCAGAGGCTGGGCAGTCCCCTCTCTGTTGACCCTATAGCTCTACAGTAGCAGATATACACCCAGGCAGCCCAACCCAGTCCAGGTTAACAGACAGACAGACCTACTGGTAGTGAGGTAGTCAGGTTGACAGACAGACAGACAGCCATACTGGTAGTGAGGTAGTCAGGCTAGCAGACAGACAGGTAGGTAATGAGGTAGTCAGGTTAGCAAGACAGGCAGGCAGCCAGGTAGTGATGTAGTCAGGCTAGCAGACAGACAGACACACTGGTAGTGAGGTAGTCAGGCTAGCAGACAGACAGACAGACAGACAGACAGACATACTGGTAGTGAGGTAGTCAGGTTAGCAGACAGACAGACAGACATACTGGTAGTGAGGTAGTCAGGTTGACAGACAGACAGACAGACAGCCATACTGGTAGTGAGGTAGTCAGGCTAGCAGACAGACAGGTAGGTAATGAGGTAGTCAGGTTAGCAAGACAGGCAGGCAGCCAGGTAGTGATGTAGTCAGGCTAGCAGACAGACAGACACACTGGTAGTGAGGTAGTCAGGCTAGCAGACAGACAGACAGACAGACAGACAGACAGACATACTGGTAGTGAGGTAGTCAGGTTAGCAGACAGACAGACAGACATACTGGTAGTGAGGTAGTCAGGCTAGCAGACAGACAGACAGACAGACAGGTATGGAGTGAGGTAGTCAGGTTAGCAGACACACAGACAGACAGACAGGCAGGCAGAGAGTGAGTAAGTGAGGTATTCAGGTTAGCAGACAGACAGGTAGGTAGTGAGGTAGTCAGGCAAGCAGACAGACAGGCAGTCAGGTAGTGAGGTAGTCAGGTTAACAGACAGACAGACAAGTAGACAGGGAGGGAGGTAGTCAGGTTAGCAGACAGACAGGTAGACAGGTAGTGAGATAGTCAGGTTAACCTCTCTATAAGACAGGTAGGTATGATAACCTCTCTATAAGACAGATAGGTATGATATCCTCTCTGTACGACAGGTAGGTATGATATCCTCTCTATAAGACAGGTAGGTATGA
>CM059795.1:5492006-5534506 GCA_030435695.1 Brachymystax lenok tsinlingensis | reverse complement strand
ATATTGATCTCGTCCTGTCCTATGGTCTGAATATTGATCTGTCCTATGGTCTGAATATTGATCTTGTCCTGTCCTATGGTCTGAATATTGATCTCATCCTGTCCTATGGTCTGAATATTGATTTCATCCTGTCCTATGGTCTGAATATTGATCTTGTCCTGTCCTATGGTCTGAATATTGATTTCATCCTGTCCTGTGGTCTGAATATTGATCTTGTCCTGTCCTATGGTCTGAATATTGATCTCGTCCTGTCCTATGGTCTGAATATTGATCTTGTCCTGTCCTATGGTCTGAATATTGATCTGTCCTATGGTCTGAATATTGATCTCGTCCAGTCCTATGGTCTGAATATTGATCTCGTCCTGTCCTATGGTCTGAATAAAGATTTCATCCTGTCCTATGGTCTGAATATTGATTTAATCCTGTCCTATGGTCTGAATATTGATCTTGTCCTGTCCTATGGTCTGAATATTGATTTAATCCTGTCCTATGGTCTGAATATTGATTTCATCCTGTCCTATGGTCTGAATATTGATTTCATCCTGTCCTATGGTCTGAATATTGATTTCATCCTGTCCTATGGTCTGAATATTGATTTAATCCTGTCCTATGGTCTGAATATTGATCTCGTCCTGTCCTATGGTCTGAATATTGATGTGTGTGTCTCTGACCATCTCAGTATTGTTTTTTAAAGGCTTTCTCCTGTCCCCACTCACTCTGGCATCATTAACTAACTGCTAGTGCATTAACCAAAGCTCCATGTCCTCTACTACCGTTCCTGTTATTTGTCATCAATGAACCGATGAACGGTTTCAATAACATATTTGAATATTGTAAGAGCTTTCATTGTCTGTTTATATGCCCCCTTTATTTATCCTACGGTTCTGACTTGGTGTACAGAGAGAACACTGTAAGAACATCCCATGTTCTGAATTCTGCCGCTGTACATTTCAAAAGTGACATACAGTACTAGTCAAAAGTTTGGACACACCTACTCATTCCAAGGTTTTTCAAATTTTTTACTATTTTCTACATTGGAGAATAATAGTGAAAACATCCAAACTATAAAATTACACATATGGAATCATGTGGGAACCAAAAAAAGTGTTAAACAAATCAAAAAATATTTTATATTTGAGATTCTTCAAAGTAACCACCCTTGATGACAGCTTGGCTCCCTCTTGGTATTTACTAAAAGAGATTATGCCTACTGTTGGCCCCAATATTATGTCTATTGTAAATAGCTCCCTGACCTCTAGTTCCTTTACAGCCCATTTTAAAACTGCTCAGGGCCAACCACTCCTTAAAAAGCCCAATCTAGACTCTTCCGTACTGAGTAATTATAGACCTATCTCCCCCCCAAAAAATCTAGCAATTGGTGGCTTATTTGAGTATGAACAACTTATTAAAACAATTCCAGTCCGGCTTCCGCTCACAGCATGGAAACTGCTTTATTGAAATGTAGTAATGACCTTCTGTTAGCTGCTGATGCCAGTGAATGCTTTATTTTAGTTATTTTGGATCCCAGTGCCGCGTTTTGTACTATTAATGATAACATCCTTGTTGACCGGCTGGAGAGGTGGGTGGGAATCTCCGGCGTTGCCCTCGACTGATTCGGGTCATATTTATGTGGCAGACATTTCTCAGGGAGCATGGGTGGTTCAGTATTGTCCCCAGCACCTATTCACTATGGTGTCCCTCGGGGGTCATTTCTGGGCCCCATCCTTTTTTCCCTGTACATACTTCCTCTTGGTGACATCATCTGTAAATCATGAAATTCAGCAATGTGGAAGACACAGCTCTGTTTACCAATCAGACACAGTGACCAAGCTAGCATAGCTACACTTCCCAGTGACCAAGCTAGCATAGTTACACTTCCCAGTGACCAAGCTAGCACAGCTACACTTCCCAGTGACCAAGCTAGCACAGCTACACTTCCCAGTGACCAAGCTAGCATAGTTACACTTCCCAGTGACCAAGCTAGCATAGTTACACTTCCCAGTGACCAAGCTAGCATAGCTACACTTCCCAGTGACCAAGCTAGCATAGTTACACTTCCCAGTGACCAAGCTAGCATAGCTACACTTCCCAGTGACCAAGTTAGCATAGCTACACTTCCCAGTGACCAAGCTAGCATAGTTACACTTCCCAGTGACCAAGCTAGCATAGTTACACTTCCCAGTGACCAAGCTAGCATAGCTACACTTCCCAGTGACCAAGTTAGCATAGCTACACTTCCCAGTGACCAAGCTGGCATAGCTACACTTCACAAGTGTCTTGCTGACATCTGTTTTCTCCAGCCAGCTCAAAGATAAGGGTTTTTAGTTAGAACCCAGATTGTAAATAACCTTGGTCATTTATCCACCAATGTAAAGCATACGTCCAGAAACCTTTGACCCTGACCTAAACCTCGAATTACATCCGAAGAAGGTTTTCCAGTCCTGCTTTTATCATCTAAGAAATATGACTAAAGTCAACAACCAAAAAATGCAGTCACTGATCTGGAGAAATGTATACATGTTTTCATTTCCTCACGCCTAGATTACTGGAACTCTTTGTATACATGACTCAGTCTGGATCTCTTTGTATACATGACTCAGTATGGAACTCTTTGTATACATGACTCAGTCTGGAACTCTTTGTATACATGACTCAGTCTGGAACTCTTTGTATACATGACTCAGTCTGCAACTCTTTGTATACATGACTCAGTCTAGAACTCTTTGTATACATGACTCAGTCTGGAACTCTTTGTATACATGACTCAGTCTGGAACTCTTTGTATACATGACTCAGTCTGGAACTCTTTGTATACATGACTCAGTCTGGAACTCTTTGTATACATGACTCAGTCTGGAACTCTTTGTATACATGACTCAGTCTAGAACTCTTTGTATACATGACTCAGTCTGGAACTCTTTGTATACATGACTCAGTCTGGAACTCTTTGTATACATGACTCAGTCAGAAATCACTCCATCTTCTTCAGTTAGTTCAACATGCTGACACTTTGCTTCTAACAGGAACCAATAAATGTAACCATACCACACCTATTTTAGCTTGTCTATACTGTCACTTTCAGAATAGACGTTAAAATGTCATTATCACGTTGAAGGCTTGGTTTAGCCCCTCCCATATCTCTGATCATCTCACCCCTCTCCTCTACTTTCTCCTCCTCTCCATTAAAAACATTCTCCTCTCCTCTCCTCTCCTCTCCTCTCCTCTCCTCTCCTCTCCTCTCCTCTCCTCTCCTCTCCTCTCCTCTCCTCTCCATTAAAAACACTCTCCTCTCCTCTCCTCTCCTCTCCTCTTCTCTTCTCTTCTGTCCTGTCCTGTCCTCTGTATTAACAACATCAAACAAACAGATTAATATCTAAGAGAGAAACCACTAAGAGGCAACAACAAAAACACAACTGGGTGATTTTTCATGTAGAAGGCAACACTCCCCTCTCCCGTATTTTGGTAAAACTGTACCCATGCTACCCACGGTTCTGCTTGTGACTCTGAAACTATGCATCTTAAACTGCACCCTATTACCTATATAGTGCACTACTTTAGACCAGAGTCCCATGGAACCCTATTCCCTATATAGTGCACTACTTTAGACCAGAGCCCTATGGAACCCTATTCCCTATATAGTGCACTACTTTAGACCAGATTTCAACATACCCAACTGTAGCTGTTTAGTTGATAGAGATTGTCAGAGGTAGCATCAGGGGCCAAATAGGTGTGTTCAGCCTCTGTGTTCAGCCTCTGTGTTCAGCCTCTGTGTTCAGCCTCTGTGTTCGCCTCTTTGTTCAGCCTCTTTGTTCAGCCTCTGTGTTCAGCTATTTGTTCAGCCTCTGTGTCCAGCTCTGTGTTCAGCCTCTGTGTTCAGCCTCTGTGTTCAGCTCTGTGTTCAGCCTCTGTGTTCAGCTCTGTGTTCAGCCTCTGTGTTCAGCTCTGTGTTCAGCTCTGTGTTCAGCCCTGTGTTCGGCCTCTGTGTTCAGCTCTGTGTTCAGCCTCTGTGTTCAGCCTCTGTGTTCAGCTCTGTGTTCAGCTCTGTGTTCAGCCCTGTGTTCGGCCTCTGTGTTCAGCTCTGTGTTCAGCCTCTGTGTTCAGCTCTGTGTTCAGCCTCTGTGTTCAGCCTCTATTCTTCTTCCTTAGAAGGTATTTTCCGCATAGTTCAACCTTCCTTAGTTACACCATAAAAATAGATGAGAGAGAGCCATTGTGGTGGTTCCAAGTTCTATTATGGTGGTTCCAAGTTCTGTTGTGGTGGTTCCAAGTTCTATTGTGGTGGTTCCAAGTTCTATTATGGTGGTTCCAAGTTATATTGTGGTGGTTCCAAGTTGTGATGGTTCCAAGTTCTATTGTGGTGGTTCCATGTTATATTGTGATGGTTCCAGGTTCTATTGGGATGGTTCCAGGTTATATTGTGATGGTTCCAAGTTCTATTGTTGTGGTCCCAAGTTCTATTGTGGTGGTTCTAAGTTCTATTGTGATGGTTCCAAGTTCTATTGTGGTGGTTCCAGGTTATATTGTGATGGTTCCAGGTTCTATTGTGATGGTTCCAGGTTCTATTGTGATTGTTCCAGGTTCTATTGTGGTGGTTCCAAGTTCTATTGTGGTGGTTCCATGTTCTATTGTGGTGGTTCCAAGTTCTATTTTGGTGGTTCCATTTTCTATTTTGATGGTTCCAAGTTATATTGTGATGGTTCCAGGTTCTATTGCAATGGTTCCAGGTTCTATTGTGATGGTTCCAAGTTCTATTGTGGTGGTTCCAAGTTCTATTGTGGTGGTTCCAAGTTCTATTATGGTGGTTCCAAGTTCTATTATGGTGGTTCCAGGTTCTATTGTGGTGGTTCCAAGTTCTATTGTGGTGGTTCCAAGTTATATTGTGATGGTTCCAAAATCTATTTTGGTGGTTCCAAGTTCTATTGTGGTGGTTCCATGTTCTATTGTGGTGGTTCCAAGTTCTATTGTGGTGGTTCCAGGTTATATTGTGGTGGTTCCAAGTTGTGATGGTTCCAAGTTCTATTTTGGTGGTTCCAAGTTCTATTGTGGTGGTTCCATGTTCTATTGTGGTGGTTCCAAGTTCTATTGTGGTGGTTCCAGGTTATATTGTGGTGGTTCCAAGTTGTGATGGTTCCAAGTTCTATTGTGGTGGTTCCAGGTTCTATTGTGATGGTTCCAGGTTCTATTGTTGTGGTCCCAAGTTCTATTGTGGTGGTTCTAAGTTCTATTGTGATGGTTCCAAGTTCTATTGTGGTGGTTCCAGGTTCTATTGTGATGGTTCCAGGTTCTATTGTGATGGTTCCAGGTTCTATTGTGGTGGTTCCAAGTTCTATTGTGGTGGTTCCAAGTTCTATTATGGTGGTTCCAAGTTATATTGTGGTGGTTCCAAGTTGTGATGGTTCCAAGTTCTATTGTGGTGGTTCCATGTTATATTGTGATGGTTCCAGGTTCTATTGGGATGGTTCCAGGTTATATTGTGATGGTTCCAAGTTCTATTGTTGTGGTCCCAAGTTCTATTGTGGTGGTTCTAAGTTCTATTGTGATGGTTCCAAGTTCTATTGTGGTGGTTCCAGGTTATATTGTGATGGTTCCAGGTTCTATTGTGATGGTTCCAAGTTATATTGTGGTGGTTCCAAGTTGTGATGGTTCCAAGTTCTATTGTGGTGGTTCCATGTTATATTGTGATGGTTCCAGGTTCTATTGGGATGGTTCCAGGTTATATTGTGATGGTTCCAAGTTCTATTGTTGTGGTCCCAAGTTCTATTGTGGTGGTTCTAAGTTCTATTGTGATGGTTCCAAGTTCTATTGTGGTGGTTCCAAGTTCTATTGTGGTGGTTCCATGTTCTATTGTGGTGGTTCCAAGTTCTATTATGGTGGTTCCAAGTTCTATTATGGTGGTTCCAAGTTCTATTATGGTGGTTCCAGGTTCTATTGTGGTGGTTCCAAGTTCTATTGTGGTGGTTCCAAGTTCTATTATGGTGGTTCCAAGTTCTATTATGGTGGTTCCAAGTTCTATTATGGTGGTTCCAGGTTCTATTGTGGTGGTTCCAAGTTCTATTGTGGTGGTTCCAAGTTATATTGTGATGGTTCCAAAATCTATTTTGGTGGTTCCAAGTTCTATTGTGGTGGTTCCATGTTCTATTGTGGTGGTTCCAAGTTCTATTGTGGTGGTTCCAGGTTATATTGTGGTGGTTCCAAGTTGTGATGGTTCCAAGTTCTATTGTGGTGGTTCCAGGTTCTATTGTGATGGTTCCAGGTTCTATTGGGATGGTTCCAGATTCTATTGGGATGGTTCCAGGTTCTATTGTTGTGGTCCCAAGTTCTATTGTGGTGGTTCTAAGTTCTATTGTGATGGTTCCAAGTTCTATTGTGGTGGTTCCAGGTTCTATTGTGATGGTTCCAGGTTCTATTGTGATGGTTCCAGGTTCTATTGTGGTGGTTCCAAGTTCTATTGTGGTGGTTCCAAGTTCTATTGTGGTGGTTCCAAGTTCTATTATGGCGGTTCCAAGTTCTATTGTGATGGTTCCAGTTCTATTGGGATGGTTCCAGATTCTATTGTGATGGTTCCAGGTTCTATTGTTGTGGTCCCAAGTTCTATTGTGGTGGTTCTAAGTTCTATTGTGATGGTTCCAAGTTCTATTGTGGTGGTTCCAGGTTCTATTGTGATGGTTCCAGGTTCTATTGTGGTGGTTCCAAGTTCTATTGTGGTGGTTCCAAGTTCTATTATGGTGGTTCCAAGTTCTATTGTGGTGGTTCCAGGTTCTATTGTGGTGGTTCCAAGTTCTATTGTGGTGGTTCCAAGTTATATTGTGACGGTTCCAAAATCTATTTTGGTGGTTCCAAGTTCTATTGTGGTGGTTCCATGTTCTATTGTGGTGGTTCCAAGTTCTATTGTGGTGGTTCCAGGTTATATTGTGGTGGTTCCAAATTCTATTGTGGTGGTTCCAAGTTCTATTGTGATGGTTCCAGGTTCTATTGTGGTGGTTCCAAGTTCTATTGCCATAGAGAGTGTCCAGGGCCAGGGCTGGTGTATCGCTTGTCTGTCCACTTACACAGTGGTGGTCCGGCACACTTCTATATGACTGTGGAGGGCTTTGACTTTGTGTTGACACACACACACACACACACACACACACACACACACACACACTTCTGAAGGGCTGTGTGGGTCTGTGAGAGTTTTGACTGAGCGAAGAAAGAGGCCGTGTGACGCTCTTAGCATTGCTTTATCATCTATCACCTTCCAACCAACCCACCTTCTGTCTTGAGCACAGGTGCAGCCCGCCTGGACTTCTCCTTGGCTCCTCTCTGGACCCTCCTTGGCTCCTCTCTCTTCCTGCTGTTCTCTTTAGAGTTTATAAAAAATATTTTATTTATAAGACTTTTTTTTTTCTCACAATGGTTGTCTCTCGCTCTCTCTTTCTCTTCCTTTCTCTTTCTCTTCCTCTCTCTCTCTCTCTCTCTCTCTCTCTCTCTCTCGTCAAGTTCTCATGCTGCTGCCTGACTGCTGCATACAGCACAATGCTGGGAGCCAGCCAGCTCACCAGACAGATGGTTCAGTTATTAGATGTGCATCATACCATTCCCTTCCTGACACTCGCTTTTTAATCAAATTAAAGCAAAAATAAAAAGGGGGGAGTCTATTAACTGTCTCCGTATTCAGTCCTATAATGGTTGTTTCTGCTACTCTCTGTCTCCGTATTCAGTCCTATAATGGTTGTTTCTACTACTCTCTGTCTCCGTATTCAGCCCTATAATGGTTGTTTCTACTACTCTCTGTCTCCGTATTCAGCCCTATAATGGTTGTTTCTACTACTCTCTGTCTCCGTATTCAGCCCTATAATGGTTGTTTCTACTACTCTCTGTCTCCGTATTCAGCCCTATAATGGTTGTTTCTACTACTCTCTGTCTCCGTATTCAGTCCTATAATGGTTGTTTCTACTACTCTCTGTCTCCGTATTCAGCCCTATAATGGTTGTTGCTGCTACTCTCTGTCTCCGTATTCAGCCCTATAATGGTTGTTTCTGCTACTCTCTGTCTCCGTATTCAGCCCTATAATGGTTGTTTCTGCTACTCTCTGTCTCCGTATTCAGCCCTATAATGGTTGTTTCTGCTACTCTCTGTCTCTGTATTCAGTCCTATAATGGTTGTTTCTGCTACTCTCTGTCTCCGTATTCAGCCCTATAATGGTTGTTTCTGCTACTCTCTGTCTCCGTATTCAGCCCTATAATGGTTGTTTCTACTACTCTCTGTCTCTGTATTCAGTCCTATAATGGTTGTTTCTGCTACTCTCTGTCTCCGTATTCAGCCCTATAATGGTTGTTTCTGCTACTCTCTGTCTCCGTATTCAGCCCAATAATGGTTGTTTCTGCTACTCTCTGTCTCCGTATTCAGCCCTATAATGGTTGTTGCTGCTACTCTCTGTCTCCGTATTCAGCCCTATAATGGTTGTTTCTACTACTCTCTGTCTCCGTATTCAGCGCTATAATGGTTGTTGCTGCTACTCTCTGTCTCCGTATTCAGTCCTATAATGGTTGTTTCTGCTACTCTCTGTCTCCGTATTCAGCCCTATAATGGTTGTTTCTGCTACTCTCTGTCTCCGTATTCAGCCCTATAATGGTTGTTTCTACTACTCTCTGTCTCCGTATTCAGCCCTATAATGGTTGTTTCTGCTACTCTCTGTCTCCGTATTCAGCCCTATAATGGTTGTTGCTGCTACTCTCTGTCTCTGTATTCAGCCCTATAATGGTTGTTTCTGCTACTCTCTGTCTCCGTATTCAGCCCTATAATGGTTGTTTCTACTACTCTCTGTCTCCGTATTCAGCCCTATAATGGTTGTTTCTGCTACTCTCTGTCTCCGTATTCAGCCCTATAATGGTTGTTGCTGCTACTCTCTGTCTCCGTATTCAGCCCTATAATGGTTGTTTCTGCTACTCTCTGTCTCCGTATTCAGCCCTATAATGGTTGTTTCTGCTACTCTCTGTCTCCGTATTCAGCCCTATAATGGTTGTTGCTGCTACTCTCTGTCTCCGTATTCAGCCCTATAATGGTTGTTTCTGCTACTCTCTGTCTCCGTATTCAGCCCTATAATGGTTGTTTCTGCTACTCTCTGTCTCCGTATTCAGCCCTATAATGGTTGTTTCTGCTACTCTCTGTCTCCGTATTCAGTCCTATAATGGTTGTTTCTGCTACTCTCTGTCTCCGTATACTCTCTGTCTATAATGGTTGTTTCTACTACTCTCTGTCTCCGTATTCAGTCCTTTAATGGTTGTTTCTACTACTCTCTGTCTCCGTATTCAGCCCTATAATGGTTGTTTCTACTACTCTCTGTCTCCGTATTCAGCCCTATAATGGTCGTTTCTACTACTCTCTGTCTCCGTATTCAGTCCTATAATGGTTGTTGCTGCTACTCTCTGTCTCCGTATTCAGTCCTATAATGGTTGTTTCTGCTACTCTCTGTCTCCGTATTCAGTCCTATAATGGTTGTTTCTACTACTCTCTGTCTCCGTATTCAGCCCTATAATGGTTGTTTCTACTACTCTCTGTCTCTGTATTCAGCCCTATAATGGTCGTTTCTGCTACTCTCTGTCTCCGTATTCAGTCCTATAATGGTTGTTTCTACTACTCTCTGTCTCCGTATTCAGTCCTATAATGGTCGTTTCTGCTACTCTCTGTCTCCGTATTCAGTCCTATAATGGTTGTTTCTGCTACTCTCTGTCTCCGTATTCAGCCCTATAATGGTCGTTTCTGCTACTCTCTGTCTCCGTATTCAGTCCTATAATGGTTGTTTCTGCTACTCTCTGTCTCCGTATTCAGCCCTATAATGGTTGTTTCTACTACTCTCTGTCTCTGTATTCAGCCCTATAATGGTTGTTGCTGCTACTCTCTGTCTCTGTATTCAGCCCTATAATGGTTGTTGCTGCTACTCTCTGTCTCCGTATTCAGTCCTATAATGGTTGTTTCTGCTACTCTCTGTCTCCGTATTCAGTCCTATAATGGTTGTTTCTACTACTCTCTGTCTCCGTATTCAGCCCTATAATGGTTGTTTCTACTACTCTCTGTCTCCGTATTCAGCCCTATAATGGTTGTTTCTGCTACTCTCTGTCTCCGTATTCAGCCCTATAATGGTTGTTTCTGCTACTCTCTGTCTCCGTATTCAGTCCTATAATGGTTGTTTCTGCTACTCTCTGTCTCTGTATTCAGCCCTATAATGGTTGTTTCTGCTACTCTCTGTCTCTGTATTCAGCCCTATAATGGTTGTTTCTGCTACTCTCTGTCTCTGTATTCAGCCCTATAATGGTCGTTTCTGCTACTCTGTCTCCGTATTCAGCCCTATAATGGTTGTTTCTACTACTCTCTGTCTCCGTATTCAGTCCTATAATGGTTGTTTCTGCTACTCTCTGTCTCCGTATTCAGTCCTATAATGGTTGTTTCTGCTACTCTCTGTCTCCGTATTCCAGCCCTATAATGGTTGTTTCTACTACTCTCTGTCTCCGTATTCAGTCCTATAATGGTTGTTTCTGCTACTCTCTGTCTCCGTATTCAGTCCTATAATGGTTGTTTCTACTACTCTCTGTCTCCGTATTCAGCCCTATAATGGTTGTTGCTACTACTCTCTGTCTCCGTATTCAGCCCTATAATGGTTGTTTCTGCTACTCTCTGTCTCCGTATTCAGTCCTATAATGGTTGTTTCTGCTACTCTCTGTCTCCGTATTCAGCCCTATAATGGTTGTTTCTACTACTCTCTGTCTCCGTATTCAGTCCTATAATGGTTGTTTCTGCTACTCTCTGTCTCCGTATTCAGTCCTATAATGGTTGTTTCTACTACTCTCTGTCTCCGTATTCAGCCCTATAATGGTTGTTGCTGCTACTCTCTGTCTCCGTATTCAGCCCTATAATGGTCGTTTCTGCTACTCTCTGTCTCTGTATTCAGCCCTATAATGGTTGTTGCTGCTACTCTCTGTCTCCGTATTCAGCCCTATAATGGTCGTTGCTGCTACTCTCTGTCTCCGTATTCAGTCCTATAATGGTTGTTTCTACTACTCTCTGTCTCTGTATTCAGCCCTATAATGGTTGTTGCTGCTACTCTCTGTCTCCGTATTCAGCCCTATAATGGTTGTTGCTGCTACTCTCTGTCTCTGTATTCAGCCCTATAATGGTTGTTTCTGCTACTCTCTGTCTCCGTATTCAGCCCTATAATGGTTGTTTCTACTACTCTCTGTCTCCGTATTCAGCCCTATAATGGTTGTTTCTGCTACTCTCTGTCTCCGTATTCAGCCCTATAATGGTTGTTGCTGCTACTCTCTGTCTCCGTATTCAGCCCTATAATGGTTGTTTCTGCTACTCTCTGTCTCCGTGATTCAGCCCTATAATGGTTGTTTCTGCTACTCTCTGTCTCCGTATTCAGCCCTATAATGGTTGTTGCTGCTACTCTCTGTCTCCGTATTCCAGCCCTATAATGGTTGTTTCTGCTACTCTCTGTCTCCGTATTCAGTCCTATAATGGTTGTTTCTGCTACTCTCTGTCTCTGTATTCAGCCCTATAATGGTTGTTTCTGCTACTCTCTGTCTCTGTATTCAGCCCTATAATGGTTGTTTCTGCTACTCTCTGTCTCTGTATTCAGCCCTATAATGAGTCGTTTCTGCTACTCTGTCTCCGTATTCAGCCCTATAATGGTTGTTTCTACTACTCTCTGTCTCCGTATTCAGTCCTATAATGGTTGTTTCTGCTACTCTCTGTCTCCGTATTCAGTCCTATAATGGTTGTTTCTGCTACTCTCTGTCTCCGTATTCAGCCCTATAATGGTTGTTTCTACTACTCTCTGTCTCCGTATTCAGTCCTATAATGGTTGTTTCTGCTACTCTCTGTCTCCGTATTCAGTCCTATAATGGTTGTTTCTACTACTCTCTGTCTCCGTATTCAGCCCTATAATGGTTGTTGCTACTACTCTCTGTCTCCGTATTCAGCCCTATAATGGTTGTTTCTGCTACTCTCTGTCTCCGTATTCAGTCCTATAATGGTTGTTTCTGCTACTCTCTGTCTCCGTATTCAGCCCTATAATGGTTGTTTCTACTACTCTCTGTCTCCGTATTCAGTCCTATAATGGTTGTTTCTGCTACTCTCTGTCTCCGTATTCAGTCCTATAATGGTTGTTTCTACTACTCTCTGTCTCCGTATTCAGCCCTATAATGGTTGTTGCTGCTACTCTCTGTCTCCGTATTCAGCCCTATAATGGTCGTTTCTGCTACTCTCTGTCTCTGTATTCAGCCCTATAATGGTTGTCGCTGCTACTCTCTGTCTCCGTGATTCAGCCCTATAATGGTCGTTGCTGCTACTCTCTGTCTCCGTATTCAGTCCTATAATGGTTGTTTCTACTACTCTCTGTCTCTGTATTCCAGCCCTATAATGGTTGTTGCTGCTACTCTCTGTCTCCGTATTCAGCCCTATAATGGTTGTTGCTGCTACTCTCTGTCTCTGTATTCAGCCCTATAATGGTTGTTTCTGCTACTCTCTGTCTCCGTATTCAGCCCTATAATGGTTGTTTCTACTACTCTCTGTCTCCGTATTCAGCCCTATAATGGTTGTTTCTGCTACTCTCTGTCTCCGTATTCAGCCCTATAATGGTTGTTGCTGCTACTCTCTGTCTCCGTGATTCAGCCCTATAATGGTTGTTTCTGCTACTCTCTGTCTCCGTATTCCAGCCCTATAATGGTTGTTTCTGCTACTCTCTGTCTCCGTATTCAGCCCTATAATGGTTGTTGCTGCTACTCTCTGTCTCCGTATTCAGCCCTATAATGGTTGTTGCTGCTACTCTCTGTCTCCGTATTCAGCCCTATAATGGTTGTTTCTGCTACTCTCTGTCTCTGTATTCAGCCCTATAATGGTCGTTTCTACTACTCTCTGTCTCCGTATTCAGCCCTATAATGGTCGTTTCTACTACTCTCTGTCTCCGTATTCAGCCCTATAATGGTCGTTTCTGCTACTCTCTGTCTCTGTATTCAGCCCTATAATGGTCGTTTCTACTACTCTCTGTCTCCGTATTCAGTCCTATAATGGTTGTTTCTGCTACTCTCTGTCTCCGTATTCAGCCCTATAATGGTCGTTTCTGCTACTCTCTGTCTCCGTATTCAGCCCTATAATGGTCGTTTCTGCTACTCTCTGTCTCCGTATTCAGCCCTATAATGGTTGTTTCTACTACTCTCTGTCTCCGTATTCAGTCCTATAATGGTCGTTTCTGCTACTCTCTGTCTCCGTATTCAGCCCTATAATGGTCGTTTCTGCTACTCTCTGTCTCCGTATTCAGCCCTATAATGGTCGTTTCTACTACTCTCTGTCTCCGTATTCAGCCCTATAATGGTCGTTTCTGCTACTCTCTGTCTCCGTATTCAGCCCTATAATGGTTGTTTCTACTACTCTCTGTCTCCGTATTCAGTCCTATAATGGTCGTTTCTGCTACTCTCTGTCTCCGTATTCAGCCCTATAATGGTCGTTTCTGCTACTCTCTGTCTCCGTATTCAGCCCTATAATGGTTGTTTCTGCTACTCTCTGTCTCCGTATTCAGTCCTATAATGGTTGTTTCTGCTACTCTCTGTCTCCGTATTCAGCCCTATAATGGTTGTTTCTGCTACTCTCTGTCTCCGTATTCAGTCCTATAATGGTCGTTTCTGCTACTCTCTGTCTTTCTCTCGTTATCTTTCTCCCGCTGATGAGGTACAGTGTGAAGACAGAGAGCTGATGGTATATGAGGTACAGTGTGAAGACAGAGAGCTGCTGGTATATGAGGTACAGTGTGAAGACAGAGAGCTGCTGGTATATGAGGTACAGTGTGAAGACAGAGAGCTGCTGGTATATGAGGTACAGTGTGAAGACAGAGAGCTGCTGGTATATGAGGTACAGTGTGAAGACAGAGAGCTGCTGGTATATGAGGTACAGTGTGAAGACAGAGAGCTGCTGGTATATGAGGTACAGTGTGAAGACAGAGAGCTGATGGTATATGAGGTACAGTGTGAAGACAGAGAGCTGCTGGTATATGAGGTACAGTGTGAAGACAGAGAGCTGCTGGTATATGAGGTACAGTGTGAAGACAGAGAGCTGCTGGTATATGAGGTACAGTGTGAAGACAGAGAGCTGCTGGTATATGAGGTACAGTGTGAAGACAGAGAGCTGCTGGTATATGAGGTACAGTGTGAAGACAGAGAGCTGCTGGTATATGAGGTACAGTGTGAAGACAGAGTGCTGCTGGTATATGAGGTACAGTGTGAAGACAGAGAGCTGCTGGTGTATGAGGTACAGTGTGAAGACAGAGAGCTGCTGGTGTATGAGGTACAGTGTGAAGACAGAGAGCTGCTGGTGTATGAGGTACAGTGTGAAGACAGAGAGCTGCTGGTGTATGAGGTACAGTGTGAAGACAGAGAGCTGCTGGTGTATGAGGTACAGTGTGAAGACAGAGAGCTGATGGTTAATGAGGTACAGTGTGAAGACAGAGAGCTGCTGGTGTATGAGGTACAGTGTGAAGACAGAGAGCTGCTGGTGTATGAGGTACAGTGTGAAGACAGAGAGCTGCTGGTGTATGAGGTACAGTGTGAAGACAGAGAGCTGCTGGTATATGAGGTACAGTGTGAAGACAGAGAGCTGCTGGTGTATGAGGTACAGTGTGAAGACAGAGAGCTGCTGGTGTATGAGGTACAGTGTGAAGACAGAGAGCTGCTGGTGTATGAGGTACAGTGTGAAGACAGAGAGCTGCTGGTATATGAGGTACAGTGTGAAGACAGAGAGCTGCTGGTGTATGAGGTACAGTGTGAAGACAGAGAGCTGCTGGTGTATGAGGTACAGTGTGAAGACAGAGAGCTGCTGGTATATGAGGTACAGTGTGAAGACAGAGAGCTGCTGGTATATGAGGTACAGTGTGAAGACAGAGAGCTGCTGGTATATGAGGTACAGTGTGAAGACAGAGAGCTGCTGGTATATGAGGTACAGTGTGAAGACAGAGAGCTGCTGGTATATGAGGTACAGTGTGAAGACAGAGAGCTGCTGGTATATGAGGTACAGTGTGAAGACAGAGAGCTGCTGGTATATGAGGTACAGTGTGAAGACAGAGAGCTGCTGGTATATGAGGTACAGTGTGAAGACAGAGAGCTGCTGGTATATGAGGTACAGTGTGAAGACAGAGAGCTGCTGGTATATGAGGTACAGTGTGAAGACAGAGAGCTGCTGGTATATGAGGTACAGTGTGAAGACAGAGAGCTGCTGGTATATGAGGTACAGTGTGAAGACAGAGAGCTGATGGTATATGAGGTACAGTGTGAAGACAGAGAGCTGCTGGTATATGAGGTACAGTGTGAAGACAGAGAGCTGCTGGTATATGAGGTACAGTGTGAAGACAGAGAGCTGATGGTATATGAGGTACAGTGTGAAGACAGAGAGCTGCTGGTATATGAGGTACAGTGTGAAGACAGAGAGCTGCTGGTATATGAGGTACAGTGTGAAGACAGAGAGCTGCTGGTATATGAGGTACAGTGTGAAGACAGAGAGCTGCTGGTATAGGAGGTACAGTGTGAAGACAGAGAGCTGCTGGTATAGGAGGTACAGTGTGAAGACAGAGAGCTGCTGGTATATGAGGTACAGTGTGAAGACAGAGAGCTGCTGGTATAGGAGGTACAGTGTGAAGACAGAGAGCTGCTGGTATAGGAGGTACAGTGTGAAGACAGAGAGCTGCTGGTATAGGAGGTACAGTGTGAAGACAGAGAGCTGCTGGTATATGAGGTACAGTGTGAAGACAGAGAGCTGCTGGTATAGGGAGGTACAGTGTGAAGACAGAGAGCTGCTGGTATAGGAGGTACAGTGTGAAGACAGAGAGCTGCTGGTATAGGAGGTACAGTGTGAAGACAGAGAGCTGCTGGTATATGAGGTACAGTGTGAAGACAGAGAGCTGCTGGTATATGAGGTACAGTGTGAAGACAGAGAGCTGCTGGTATATGAGGTACAGTGTGAAGACAGAGAGCTGCTGGTATATGAGGTACAGTGTGAAGACAGAGAGCTGCTGGTATATGAGGTACAGTGTGAAGACAGAGAGCTGCTGGTATATGAGGTACAGTGTGAAGACAGAGAGCTGCTGGTATATGAGGTACAGTGTGAAGACAGAGAGCTGCTGGTATAGGAGGTACAGTGTGACGGGAGATTACAGAGTTAAGAAATGGGCAGAAACAGTTGAAAGGATGTAGTCATGAAAGCTGTGGTTGGAAAAAGTTAATATGTGACTCACCAACTTGGATTCGGTCTTATGTAGCAACATTTGGAATTCTTCTGTGTTTTTCTACATTGGATAAAAGACACAGAGCTACATAAATGGTATATCATACACTGCATTTGAGGAAACAATTGGAAAGTAATTCTGCTTTGAAAGTTGATCAACTTGTAAACTCACTTTTGAGAAAACCGTCTTTCAATGTTTTGGTATCTAGTGAAGAGCTCTTCTTTGTCTCCGCCCATTCAGCGTTGTTCACACCCTCTTAAGCCTTAGCCCCACCCATCTCTTTAAGGGTTGATCCGTGCGTTCTGTACTAACTTAAAAAAAAAAAATATATATATATATATATATATATATATATATATAGAGAGAGAGAGAGAGAGAGAGTGATATATATATATAGAGAGAGAGAGCAGAGAGGGAGAGAGAGAGAGAGAGAGAGAGAGAGAGAGAGAGAGAGATGAGATATATATATATATAGAGAGAGAGAGAGAGAGAGAGAGAGAGAGAGAGAGAGAGAGAGAGAGAGAGAGAGGGAGAGTGAGATATATATATATAGAGAGAGAGTGAGATATATATATATATATATATATAGAGAGAGTGAGAGAGGGAGAGTGAGATATATATATATAGAGAGAGAGAGAGGATATAGTGTATGTATGTGTATGTGTGTGAGATGTGCGAAAGAGAGATAGAGCGTGTGAGAGAGGGAGGAGGGAGGGAGGAAGGGAGGGGGAGGGCCACATGAAGAGGAAGAGTCGAGTCAATCCCCCTCCCTCCCTCCCTCTCTCCTCCCTCTCTCTCCTCCCCTCCCATATCCCAACGTCAGAAATGGTTTCTCCCTGCTTTGTATACCCACCATGCTTTGGCCTGGCCATATGGGAAAATGACACTGAAGGAATTGTTGTGAAGAAGAAAAAAAAAGAAGAGGGACCAGCGAGTTAGAATTAAAAGTTAAGAGTGTTAAACTGTAGAGTGGGCAGAAAGACTAATAGAACCATGTATTGTGCGTACACCATCCCAGGAATGACTGGAGGTTCCTTGATGTATTACTACAACGGCAAAGCGGTAAGTCAACTGTCTTCAACTGTAGACGTCTATTCTAATGCTAGGGGACATTTTTATCAGACTCTCCCAGGGATAGGTCTTAGGTACGTCATTTGATGACAAACTCTCACATAATTATAGGATTTTGTTGTTGTATTTAATGCTGGTCACGGCTTGTCTGTTTGTTTGTCTGCTTAAATAAGAAACCTAGGGACGATACCTAGACTGGTATGTGTTCCACATGTAGAGGAGAGAGGGGGACTCGGATGTTTTAAACAAGCGCTATCTCAACAACCAGCATGTTGTTAACCCATGCTGGTCAGTCTAGTATATTAAACCTCTCTATATCTACATATTGTTATCTCACGCTGGTCAGTCTAGTATATTAAACCTCTCTATATCTACATATTGTTATCCCACACTGGTCAGTCTAGTATATTAAACCTCTCTATATCTACATATTGTTATCCCACGCTGGTCAGTCTAGTATATTAAACCTCTCTATATCTACATATTGTTATCTCACGCTGGTCAGTCTAGTATATTAAACCTCTCTATATCTACATATTGTTATCCCACACTGGTCAGTCTAGTATATTAAACCTCTCTATATCTACATATTGTTATCTCACGCTGGTCAGTCTAGTATATTAAACCTCTCTATATCTACATATTGTTATCCCACACTGGTCAGTCTAGTATATTAAACCTCTCTATATCTACATATTGTTATCCCACGCTGGTCAGTCTAGTATATTAAACCTCTCTATATCTACATATTGTTATCTCACGCTGGTCAGTCTACTATATTAAACCTCTCTATATCTACATATCGTTATCCCACACTGGTCAGTCTACTATATTAAACCTCTCTATATCTACATATTGTTATCTCACGCTGGTCAGTCTAGTATATTAAACCTCTCTATATCTACATATCGTTATCCCACGCTGGTCAGTCTACTATATTAAACCTCTCTATATCTACATATCGTTATCCCACACTGGTCAGTCTAGTATATTAAACCTCTCTATATCTACATATCGTTATCCCACACTGGTCAGTCTAGTATATTAAACCTCTATATCTACATATTGTTATCCCACACTGGTCAGTCTACTATATTAAACCTCTCTATATCTACATATTGTTATCCCACGCTGGTCAGTCTAGTATATTAAACCTCTCTATATCTACATATTGTTATCCCACGCTGGTCAGTCTAGTATATTAAACCTCTCTATATCTACATATTGTTATCCCACGCTGGTCAGTCTACTATATTAAACCTCTCTATATCTACATATTGTTATCTCACGCTGGTCAGTCTAGTATATTAAACCTCTCTATATCTACATATTGTTATCCCACGCTGGTCAGTCTAGTATATTAAACCTCTCTATTCAGCAGCTTTGTTTGATGATGGTAATCTGCTTTCTATTTGCAGCTGTTAACATTGTAATACCATTATAGATGATTCTGTTATTTTCAATCATCTTAAATGAGGTACAATGAAAATACTGTGTAAGGGAGCATCATGAACAGGGCTAATTTGATTGAATGTAATTTTGTGAAAATCTGCTGGTGCTATTCCTGAAATGGAGGTTTATAATATCATAAAAGTCAGCCTATATTAAACCTGGTTTTGTTAAAAGAGTTGTAGTCATTGAGACGTTTGTTTGGTTTCACGATGCTCCCTGTGTTGTTGAGAGGACAGAAATAGAGAGAGAGAGAGATAGAGGAAATGAAGAGAGAGAGAAGAAGAAGTGTGTTAAGGGTCAGTCTGTCTGTCTCTCCTGGATGCCACTATGCAGCTCTTCAGCGTCTTGTAATAATCCGTCAGGAGTAGAGAACAGCAAGCCATCAGAGAGCAGGTAAGACTAGCCAGCGCCTCGCAGACGGGCCCCCTCTCTCTATACTGTCTATCACTGGAGTTGAATCAACAGATGAACATGTCTGTTCTGTCCACTCGCAATGTTCTCTACTGACAAAACACGTCATGTTTGTATTAAGACGGAATGGCGTTTATTTCTCTTGGTAAAAGTAAGGGGGAATTTAGTTGTGTGGATTTAAGGATAATTGCATATCCATGTTGTGAACATCCTCCATTACTTGTCTTGTTTGCCTTTTATGGGTTACTACATTTGTTTTGTAATGACACATTTTAATATTGCATATTTTTTACATGTTAAGTGCTCCCAACATAATTTTAGTTTTTATTTGTGTATTTTTGTATTTTACAAATATATATTAAAACAATTTTTTTTAGCACATTTCTTTTTATAGACATTTATTATTTTTAAAAAAATCCAGAAATATATATTTATACCCAACCAAAAATTGATTCATTTTTTTTTTTCAATGTATTGAATATGAGGCCTTGGTGTTTGTCAATACAGATAAATGCTTTGTCACGTGGGCCTGTTCAGAACTATACATGTTTCCCGTCGTTGTCCCTGTTCTGAGTTTCCCACTATATACAACAGACGGACAATGTCCAACCGGCGGTTGGCGGCTGAAGTTTCCCCCCGCCTAGCGTACGAGTCTGTATGTTCCCGCCTGGGCCTTTTCTCTGTGCCTTGCCAGGGGCGAGGGTGGCGTACGTACAGTGGCGTACCCCTCCGACCAAGTTGGCACCGCCGTGCCCCATTTGATAAAAACAGGGCCGTCTTTGTACAGACGCTCGGGAAAGCCATACAATCAGATTTTTGGGGGGGGGTTGATGATACGGCGTGCATTGTATACCACGGACCCTGGATGGCCGCTTTGTGCCGTTCTTGATTCCGTGCCAAGCATCTTGCTGCATGGGGGTTGTTTGTGCTGTGCATTTCGTTTGGCGACGGATATAAAAAGAAAACACACACACACACACACACACACACACACACAGGAGAACATTTGTGTTACATCCTGCAGAAACCCCTTTCAATAGGTTTAGTTCATTTTTTGGCCTTGTTGACGTTTGTTATTTTTGACTAGTCAACCAAGGAAGGTTGCCGATGTAGAAGTCAGAGAAGGGTGGCGGTGGGTTGTTGTCTAAGTCTAAGCCCGAAACCGGTGGCGGTAGCTGGTCTGGAGGAGCTGCTGGGAGCTGGAGGAGAGGGGAGAGGTAGTGAGAGGAGGGGAGAGGAGAGGAAGAGAGAGGAGAGGAGAGGAGAGGAGCAGCCCTACAGACCGTCTGCCTAATGAGTCAACAAAAGAAGAAGAAAAACAAAAGGCCTGTGTCTCTCCACAACCCCATTTTCCACAGAGCTGCTGCTGCTGCCCAGTCTCTATTGTTATGCTAAGAGAAAACATTTGAATATTCTTCTCCTTAACTAGCTACGTTGTAGAATCTAGTTAGGGTTAGTGCCAAATCTTTACTACTAATTTGGAATTTATAAATAAACCTGCGAAAAGAACGAAAACTGAATCACCAATTGTTTTAATTTTGTTTTAACTATGTATTTAATTGTCAATACTAGATTAATTAATTAGTTATAATTATTAGATTAATACAAAACAATTTGTTCATTGATTTGAAAAGGAGTTGATTTTTTATTTAATCTATATTAATGTTGCAATTCGCTTGTTTATTTTTATATCAATTTTATATCATTTATATCAATATATCAATGTTATTATATTGAGTAATTCTTATACTTTGTTTCACTAAACTTATATTTATTTCATCATCAGTATTGTTGGAGATGTATGTTAAATACATTTTACAATAATAATTAGAAGGCATTAATTACAACATAATAACAATAATTAAAATAAAACATGAAAACATTCTTAATAATTATAATTAGTGTATACCCATTTTTATTGTTAATATTGTCAATTAATTACTTTATGCAGAAGTCATTTTCTACCATAGTGTATTTCTGTGTGTGCCAGCTCATTGTATTTGTGACGACCCAAAATCACAGGACCAACGTGTTAAGATGAACCGTAGTAATTGTCAGTTCCGTTCTACGTCACACAGCTTGTCCATCCTTGTATGGCTGGAATTACAGCACAGGATGGTAGACAGTTTTTGAATGGTTTATAAATACTCAGGTAGTCGTGTGTGAAATCATCCTGCATTGTTCTGAAATGAGTTTACAGTTTAAACTCTAGCAGGTGATGGAGGTTGGAGTTTTGTCTACTGTGTATTTCGTCCTATCTGTGAGGACTTGACCCGGGACATAATGTGTCCGATTTTTTAGATGGATAGATAAAACTAAATTTGCCCATCAATAGGAAGTTGTCTTGCACATATATAAGAACATTGGCAATGTAGAAAACAACTACTAAACATTAAGTTTCAACTTATTTTGCTTGGTACCGTAAATAGTACATAAAGCATATTTGGCATATTATTATTTTTTTTTTGTGTGTGTTTAGTAGAAGGAACATTTACTAGTATTTAATTAGTATCATTACTATTATCGTATTAGAATATCATGTGAAATGTTTCAGAATTTGATCCTCAATTGTGATAGGAGATAGAAATTGAACCATATGAAGAAAAAAAAATATTATTACTAATAGTATAACTGAGCTTTTAATAATGTACACATTCCCTAATAATAACCGTTGGTAATATACAGTTTGTATGTTTATGTTCTTTACAACATGTTGAAGGCGTAGCCTAGATGTGGTCCTGTAGTCATCTAGTGTGCGTTTTCCCCTCGTCCCCAATGACAGAGTACTATAGTCTGTTTAGATGTGTGTTCCTGCTCTTTTCAACGTGTAACTGTAACGTTAGCTGGAATCCGTTGATCCGTTGGCAGTGTTGCCAGAACAAGGGTACTACACGGACAGAGACCCAGCCATATGGACGAGCCAGTCGGGCCGGGTTGGGGCAGAGAATTACCCTTTAGAAGCATTCCTGGGATGAGTGGGATTTCCACACAAAGCCGCTGGGAAGTGGGGGGGCCAGCGCGGCCCAAATTGCACCCTATTCCCTATATAGTGCACTACTTTTGATCAGAGCCCTATGGGCCCTGGTCGAATGTAGTGCACCATATAGAGAATAGGGTCCCTTTTGTGAAGCAGCCTGTGTCTTTCCGATGGCAGTGATGTTCCCAGTACAGGGTCGCCCGGTGACTGAGGGTCGCCCGGTGACTGAGGCCTTGCCAGTCTGTGCCAGGAGAGAGAGGAGGGAGAATATTAAAGGAGAGGATTCAGTCTCTTGCTAATTCACATAGGTCCCTTTTTCCTTCTATTCTGTGGATGAAACCGTGTGGATCCCTCACCCCTCTCTCCTAACGGTGGATGAAACCGTGTGGGTCCCTCACCCCTCTCTCCTAACGGTGGATGAAACAGTGTGGGTCCCTCACCCCTCTCTACTAACGGTGGATGAAACCGTGTGGGTCCCTCACCCCTCTTTCCTAACTGTTGATGAAACCGTGTGGGTCCCTCACCCCTCTCTCCTAACGGTGGATGAAACCGTGTGGGTCCCTCACCCCTCTTTCCTAACTGTGGATGAAACCGTGTGGGTCCCTCACGCCTCTCTCCTAACGGTGGATGAAACCGTGTGGGTCCCTCACGCCTCTCTCCTAACGGTGGATGAAACCGTGTGGGTCCCTCACGCCTCTTTCCTAACGGTGGATGAAACCATGTGGGTCCCTCACCCCTCTCTCCTAACGGTGGATGAAACCGTGTGGGTCCCTCACGTCTCTCTCCTAACGGTGGATGAAACTGTGTGGGTCCCTCACGCCGCTTTCCTAACGGTGGATGAAACCGTGTGGGTCCCTCACCCCTCTCTCCTAACGGTGGATGAAACTGTGTGGGTCCCTCACGTCTCTCTCCTAACGGTGGATGAGACCATGTGGGTCCCTCACGCCTCTCTCCTAACGGTGGATGAAACTGTGTGGGTCCCTCACGTCTCTCTCCTAACGGTGGATGAGACCATGTGGGTCCCTCACGCCTCTCTCCTAATGGTGGATGAGACCGTGTGGGTCCCTCACGCCTCTCTCCTAATGGTGGATGAGACCGTGTGGGTCCCTCACGCCTCTCTCCTAATGGTGGATGAGACCGTGTGGGTCCCTCACGCCTCTCTCCTAACGGTGGATGAAACCGTGTGGGTCCCTCACCCCTCTCTCCTAACGGTGGATGAGACCATGTGGGTCCCTCACGCCTCTCTCCTAACGGTGGATGAAAATGACACCTCTCTAATCCACTCTAGCTAAGACCAGTCAAGAGGGAAGGCCAGTGTCTCTCTCTCTCTCTCTCTCTCTCTCTCTCTCTCTCTCTCTCTCTCTCTGACCTGGCCTATCCTCTCATTACGGAAGTGAAAGGGGAGGGAGAAAATCCCATTGAAATAGGTCATCCCTAGCTGTGCCGGGCTGTGTGGGGCATGGGCTCACAGGCTGTGTCCCAAATGGCTCCCAATTCTCTATATATAAGGAAGAAGGCCTCCATTTGGGACACAGAGACCGAGTAAAGTGGTCAACCACTTACCACATAGTTATTCTGTGTTACAGAACTACTACGACAGAGACTTCTGTAGGTGGTTTGATGGGACTGAGATGGGTTTTCTGAGCAACAATTTAAACAGCGAATACTATTTTGTGTACTGTTTTTGGCCTTGGAGAGATAGCTTCTATATTTGCAAGTTTTGCGTTGATTCTAAATTTGCAGCCCTCACTGTTTTGCTGTTTTGACTCAATTTAAATGTTTACTCTGTCCCTTATCTTATCAAACACTAGTGTGAGCTAGCTAACCATCCTCTGCTGTGAATAGATCTTTATGTTAGCAGGCCTCTGTATTAACACACACACTACTGCACGGTCGGAACTAGAAGCACAAGCATTCCGCTACACTCGCATTAACATCTGCTAACCATGTGTATGTGACAAATAACATTTGATTTGATTTGACACACACACACGCTATTGAGCGGGTAGTCTTTTCTTCAGAGGCAGTGGAAACCCGTAGGACCAGTGCCCGGTCGGTGCATGTACTGTTGGCCGTGTGTGTGTGTGTGTGTTTTTTTCTTGTGTTTGGGGAGAGTGTCTGTGTGTGTGTGTGTGTGTGTGTTAGCTGTGCCACGGTGATGAATAGAAACAGGTCAGTCTAGCCTCTTCTCCTGTGTGCCTTCTGTTTGTCCTCAGCACAAAAAAGCACAGAATGGACTGGCCTTGGGCCCCAGCCTTAGCCCCAGTTGTAGACGAACGGGTCGCACAACGAACCCAACTCCAGTCTCAGCCCCAGCCTTTGACCTATACCCAGAACAATCCTCTACCCTCTACCCCTATACTCAGAACCAGCCTCTACCCTCTACCCTACCCTGTACCCAGAACCATCATCTACCCTCTACCCCTATACCCAGAACCATCCTCTACCCTCTACCCCTATACTCAGAACCAGCCTCTACCCTCTACCCTACCCTGTACCCAGAACCATCATCTACCCTCTACCCCTATACCCAGATCCATCCTCTACCCTCTACCCCTATACCCAGAACCATCCTCTACCCTCTACCCCTATACCCAGATCCATCCTCTACCCTCTACCCCTATACCCAGAACCATCCTCTACCCTCTACCCCTATACCCAGATCCATCCTCTACCCTCTACCCCTATACCCAGAACCATCCTCTACCCTCTACCCCTATACCCTCTACCCTCTACCCCTATACCCCGAACCAGCCTCTACCCTCTACCCCTATACCCAGAACCATCCTCTACCCTCTACCCTGTACCCAAAACCATCCTCTACCCTATACCCAGAACCATCCTCTACCTTCTACCCTATACCCAGAACCATCCTCTACCCTATACATCTATACCCAGAACCAGCCTCTACCCTCTACCCTATACTCAGAACCAGCCTCTGCCCTCTACCCCTATACCCAGAACCATCCTCTACCCTCTACCCTGTACCCAGAACCATCCTCTACCCTCTACCCCTATACCCAGAACCATCCTCTACCCCTATACTCAGAACCAGCCTCTACCCTCTACCCCTATACCCAGAACCATCCTCTACCCCTATACTCAGAACCAGCCTCTACCCCTATACCCAGAACCATCCTCTACCCTCTACCCTGTACCCAGAACCATCCTCTACCCTCTACCCCTATACCCAGAACCATCCTCTACCCCTATACTCAGAACTAGCCTCTACCCCTATACCCAGAACCATCCTCTACCCCTATGCTCAGAACCAGCCTCTACCCCTATACCCAGAACCATCCTCTACCCTCTACCCCTATACCCAGAACCATCCTCTACTCCTATACCCAGAACCAGCCTCTACCCTCTACCCCTATACCCAGAACCATCCTCTACCCTCTACCCCTATACCCAGAACCAGCCTCTACCCCTCTACCCCTATACCCAGAACCATCCTCTACCCTTAACCCCTATACCCAGAACCATCCTCTAACCTCTACCCTATACCCAGAACCAGCCTCTACCCCTCTACCAGCCTCTACCCTCTACCCCTATACCCAGAACCAGCCTCTACCCTCTAGCCCTATACCCAGAACCATCCTCTACCCTCTACCCCTATACCCAGAACCATCCTCTACCCTCTACCCCTATACTCAGAACCAGCCTCTACCCTCTACCCTACCCTGTACCCAGAACCATCATCTACCCTCTACCCCTATACCCAGAACCATCCTCTACCCTCTACCCCTGTACCCAGAACCATCCTCTACCCCCTACCCGTATACCCCGAACCAGCCTCTACCCTCTACCCCTATACCCAGAACCATCCTCTACCCTCTACCCTGTACCCAAAACCATCCTCTACCCTATACCCAGAACCATCCTCTACCTTCTACCCTATACCTAGAACCATCCTCTACCCTTTACATCTATACCCAGAACCAGCCTCTACCCTCTACCCTATACTCAGAACCAGCCTCTGCCCTCTACCCCATACCCAGAACCATCCTCTACCCTCTACCCCTATACCCAGAACCATCCTCTACCCTGTACCCAGAACCATCCTCTACCCTCTACCCCTATACCCAGAACCATCCTCTACCCTGTACCCAGAACCATCCTCTACCCTCTACCCCTATACCCAGAACCATCCTCTACCCTCTATCCCTATACCCAGAACCATCCTCTACCCTCTACCCCTATACCCAGAACGAGCCTCTACCCTCTATCCCTATACCCAGAACCATCCTCTACCATATACCCAGAACCATCCTCTACCCTCTACCCCTATACCCAGAACCAGCCTCTACCCTCTACCCCTATACCCAGAACCAGCCTCTACCCTCTACCCCTATACCCAGAACCAGCCTCTACCCTCTACCCCTATACCCAGAACCAGCCTCTACCCCTCTACCCCTATACCCAGAACCATCCTCTACCCTCTACCCCTATACCCTGAACCAGCCTCTACCCCTCTACCCCTATACCCAGAACCATCCTCTACCCTCTACCCCTATACCCAGAACCATCCTCTACCCCTCTACCCCTATACCCAGAACCAGCCTCTACCACTCTACCAGCCTCTACCCTCTACCCCTATACCCAGAACCAGCCTCTACCCCTCTACCCCTATACCCAGAACCAGCCTCTACCCTCTACCCCTATACCCAGAACCAGCCTCTACCCTCTACCAGCCTCTACCCTCTACCAGCCTCTACCCCTCTACCAGCCTCTACCCCTCTACCAGCCTCTACCCTCTACCAGCCTCTACCCCTCTACCAGCCTCTACCCTCTACCAGCCTCTATCCTCTACCAGCCTCTACCCTCTACCCATATACCCAGAACCAGCCTCTACCCCTCTACCAGCCTCTACCCTCTACCATCCTCTACCCTCTACCCCTATACCCAGAACCAGCCTCTACCCTCTACCAGCCTCTACCCTCTACCAGCCTCTACCCTCTACCATCCTCTACCCTCTACCAGTAAATCAATACACTTTTTTGTATGTATTTTATTTATTTACCATTTATTTATCTAGGCGAGTCAATTATGAACAAGTAATTGTTTACAAATACAGCCTGGAAGGAGAGGAGACATGATGAATGATCCAGGCCTTTACCCCAGTCCCAACCCCAGCCTCAGCCCCTGGAATGAGAGGAGACATGATGAATGATCCAGGCCTTTACCCCAGTCCCAACCCCAGCCTCAGCCCCTGGAATGAGAGGAGACATGATGAATGATCCAGGCCTTTACCCTAGTCCCAGTCCCAACCCCAGCCTCAGCCCCTGGAAGGAGAGGAGACATGATGAATGATCCAGGCCTTTACCCCAGTCCCAGTCCCAACCCCAGCCTCAGCCCCTGGAAGGAGAGGAGACATGATGAATGATCCAGGCCTTTACCCCAGTCCCAACCCCAGCCTCAGCCCCTGGAATGAGAGGAGACATGATGAATGATCCAGGCCTTTACCCCAGTCCCAACCCCAGCCTCAGCCCCTGGAAGGAGAGGAGACATGATGAATGATCCAGGCCTTTACCCCAGTCCCAGTCCCAACCCCAGCCTCAGCCCCTGGAATGAGAGGAGACATGATGAATGATCCAGGCCTTTACCCCAGTCCCAGTCCCAACCCCAGCCTCAGCCCCTGGAATGAGAGGAGACATGATGAATGATCCAGGCCTTTACCCTAGTCCCAGTCCCAACCCCAGCCTCAGCCCCTGGAATGAGAGGAGACATGATGAATGATCCAGGCCTTTACCCTAGTCCCAGTCCCAACCCCAGCCTCAGCCCCTGGAATGAGAGGAGACATGATGAATGATCCAGGCCTTTACCCTAGTCCCAGTCCCAACCCCAGCCTCAGCCCCTGGAATGAGAGGAGACATGATGAATGATCCAGGCCTTTACCCCAGTCCCAGTCCCAACCCCAGCCTCAGCCCCTGGAATGAGAGGAGACATGATGAATGATCCAGGCCTTTACCCCAGTCCCAGTCCCAACCCCAGCCTCAGCCCCTGGAATGAGAGGAGACATGATGAATGATCCAGGCCTTTACCCTAGTCCCAGTCCCAACCCCAGCCTCAGCCCCTGGAATGAGAGGAGACATGATGAATGATCCAGGCCTTTACCCTAGTCCCAGTCCCAACCCCAGCCTCAGCCCCTGGAATGAGAGGAGACATGATGAATGATCCAGGCCTTTACCCCAGTCCCAGTCCCAACCCCAGCCTCAGCCCCTGGAATGAGAGGAGACATGATGAATGATCCAGGCCTTTACCCTAGTCCCAGTCCCAACCCCAGCCTCAGCCCCTGGAATGAGAGGAGACATGATGAATGATCCAGGCCTTTACCCTAGTCCCAGTCCCAACCCCAGCCTCAGCCCCTGGAATGAGAGGAGACATGATGAATGATCCAGGCCTTTACCCTAGTCCCAGTCCCAACCCCAGCCTCAGCCCCTGGAATGAGAGGAGACATGATGAATGCTGCGATATAGTTGTACTGCATTTCAAAAGGGCAGAACTAGCTATGTGGGGGAACTCAGGAAGGGTAAAAAGGTCCAAAACGCTGAAGTAATCATGTCTTTGATCTAGTACTGTTTTATTATTACAATCTGCGCCAAATAATGCCGTCCTGATTCCTGAGTCTGTAGTCTGAAGGAGAGATCCACATGTTCATCATTAGAGCAGTCGGTTGGTGTGTGTGTGTGTGTGTGTGTGTGCGTGTGCGCGTGCGTGTGTGTGCGTGCGTGTGTGTGTGTGTGTGTCAGATGGAATCAGGATGTCGCTATGCCTCTTAACCAGGAGGTCTGGATCTTTAATACCAGTTAACACCAGAAGGATCATTCCAGTGTGGACCAGGGCTTTTCACCTCAGTCCTGTACACACACACACACACACACACACACACACACACACACACACACACACACACACACACACACACACACACACACACACACAATGTAACAGTACGATGTAACATCGGAGTGTGTGTGTGTGTTTGTGTGTGTGTGTGTGTGTGTGTGTGTGTGTGTGTGCGCGTGCGTGCATGTGTATGTGGAGTGTGTGTGTGTGTGTGTTTTTTAGTAGTGGAAGAAGTAGAAATCTCTGTCAATTAATTATTTATGGTGGCAAGCCAGCCAGTTGGCCTCCACCCAACATCATACTGAACAGGTTCCTGTGTTTGAGGCCCAAAGGGAACCCTATTCCCTGTAGGACTCTGGACAAAAGTAGTTGGTGTCAGTGTGTAGAAGGTAGTGGGGGTGTCAGTGTGTAGAAGGTAGTGGGGGGTGTTGGTGTGTAGAAGGTAGTGGGGGTGTTGGTGTGTAGAAGGTAGTGGGGGTGTTGGTGTGTAGAAGGTAGTGGGGGTGTTGGTGTGTAGAAGGTAGTGGGGGTGTTGGTGTGTAGAAGGTAGTGGGGGGTGTTGGTGTGTAGAAGGTAGTGGGGGGTGTTGGTGTGTAGAAGGTAGTGGGGGTGTTGGTGTGTAGAAGGTAGTGGGGGTGTTGGTGTGTAGAAGGTAGTGGGGGTGTTGGTGTGTAGAAGGTAGTGGGGGTGTTGGTGTGTAGAAGGTAGTGGGGGGTGTTGGTGTGTAGAAGGTAGTGGGGGTGTTGGTGTGTAGAAGGTAGTGGGGGGTGTTGTTGTGGAAGGGAGAAGTGTTAGTTAGTGTTGAAGGCTTGTTGTGGAAGGGAGAAGTGTTAGTGTTGAAGGCTTGTTGTGGAAGGGAGAAGTGTTAGTTTGTGTTGAAGGCTTGTTGTGGAAGGGAGAAGTGTTAGTTAGTGTTGAAGGCTTGTTGTGGAAGGGAGAAGTGTTAGTTAGTGTTGAAGGCTTGTTGTGGAAGGGAGAAGTGTTAGTTAGTGTTGAAGGCTTGTTGTGGAAGGGAGATGTGCTAGTCTGTGTTGAAGGCTTGTTGTGGAAGGGAGAAGTGTTAGTGTTGAAGGCTTGTTGTGGAAGGGAGAAGTGTTAGTTTGTGTTGAAGGCTTGTTGTGGAAGGGAGAAGTGTTAGTTAGTGTTGAAGGCTTGTTGTGGAAGGGAGAAGTGTTAGTTAGTGTCGAAGGCTTGTTGTGGAAGGGAGAAGTGTTAGTGTTGAAGGCTTGTTGTGGAAGGGAGAAGTGTTAGTTAGTGTCGAAGGCTTGTTGTGGAAGGGAGAAGTGCTAGTGTTGAAGGCTTGTTGTGGAAGGGAGAAGTGTTAGTTAGTGTCGAAGGCTTGTTGTGGAAGGGAGAAGTGCTAGTGTTGAAGGCTTGTTGTGGAAGGGAGAAGTGTTAGTGTCGAAGGCTTGTTGTGGAAGGGAGAAGTGCTAGTGTTGAAGGCTTGTTGTGGAAGTGAGAAGTGTTAGTTAGTGTTGAAGGCTTGTTGTGGAAGGGAGAAGTGTTAGTTAGTGTTGAAGGCTTGTTGTGGAAGGGAGAAGTGCTAGTGTTGAAGGCTTGTTGTGGAAGGGAGAAGTGTTAGTTAGTGTTGAAGGCTTGTTGTGGAAGGGAGAAGTGTTAGTTAGTGTTGAAGGCTTGTTGTGGAAGGGAGAAGTGCTAGTGTTGAAGGCTTGTTGTGGAAGGGAGAAGTGTTAGTTAGTGTTGAAGGCTTGTTGTGGAAGGGAGAAGTGTTAGTTAGTGTCGAAGGCTTGTTGTGGAAGGGAGAAGTGTTAGTTAGTGTTGAAGGCTTGTTGTGGAAGGGAGAAGTGTTAGTGTTGAAGGCTTGTTGTGGAAGGGAGAAGTGTTAGTTAGTGTTGAAGGCTTGTTGTGGAAGGGAGCAGTGTTAGTTAGTTTTGAAGTCTTGTGGAAGGGAGAAGTGTTAGTTAGTGTTGAAGGCTTGTTGTGGAAGGGAGAAGTGCTAGTCTGTGTTGAAGGCTTGTTGTGGAAGGGAGAAGTGTTAGTGTTGAAGGCTTGTTGTGGAAGGGAGAAGTGTTAGTTCGTGTTGAAGGCTTGTTGTGGAAGGGAGAAAAGTTAGTTTGTGTTGAAGGCTTGTTGTGGAAGGGAGAAGTGTTAGTTAGTGTTGAATGCTTGTGGAAGGGAGAAGTGTTAGTTAGTGTTAAAGCCTTGTTGTGGAAGGGAGCAGTGTTAGTTAGTGTTGAAGTCTTGTGGAAGGGAGAAGTGTTAGTTAGTGTTGAAGGCTTGTTGTGGAAGGGAGAAGTGTTAGTCTGTGTTGAAGGCTTGTTGTGGAAGGGAGAAGTGTTAGTGTTGAAGGCTTGTTGTGGAAGGGAGAAGTGTTAGTTTGTGTTGAAGGCTTGTTGTGGAAGGGAGAAGTGTTAGTTAGTGTTGAAGGCTTGTTGTGGAAGGGAGAAGTGTTAGTTAGTGTTGAAGGCTTGTTGTGGAAGGGAGAAGTGTTAGTGTTGAAGGCTTGTTGTGGAAGGGAGAAGTGTTTGTGTTGAAGGCTTGTTGTGGAAGGGAGAAGTGTTAGTTAGTGTCGAAGGCTTGTTGTGGAAGGGAGAAGTGCTAGTGTTGAAGGCTTGTTGTGGAAGGGAGAAGTGTTAGTTAGTGTCGAAGGCTTGTTGTGGAAGGGAGAAGTGCTAGTGTTGAAGGCTTGTTGTGGAAGGGAGAAGTGTTAGTGTCGAAGGCTTGTTGTGGAAGGGAGAAGTGCTAGTGTTGAAGGCTTGTTGTGGAAGGGAGAAGTGTTAGTTAGTGTTGAAGGCTTGTTGTGGAAGGGAGAAGTGTTAGTTAGTGTTGAAGGCTTGTTGTGGAAGGGAGAAGTGCTAGTGTTGAAGGCTTGTTGTGGAAGGGAGAAGTGTTAGTTAGTGTCGAAGGCTTGTTGTGGAAGGGAGAAGTGTTAGTTTGTGTTGAAGGCTTGTTGTGGAAGGGAGAAGTGTAGTTAGTGTCGAAGGCTTGTTGTGGAAGGGAGAAGTGTTAGTTAGTGTCGAAGGCTTGTTGTGGAAGGGAGAAGTGCTAGTGTTGAAGACTTGTTGTGGAAGGGAGAAGTGTTAGTTAGTGTTGAAGGCTTGTTGTGGAAGGGAGAAGTGTTAGTTAGTGTTGAAGGCTTGTTGTGGAAGGGAGAAGTGCTAGTGTTGAAGGCTTGTTGTGGAAGGGAGAAGTGCTAGTGTTGAAGGCTTGTTGTGGAAGGGAGAAGTGTTAGTTAGTGTCGAAGGCTTGTTGTGGAAGGGAGAAGTGTTAGTTAGTGTCGAAGGCTTGTTGTGGAAGGGAGAAGTGTTAGTGTCGAAGGCTTGTTGTGGAAGGGAGAAGTGTTAGTTAGTGTCGAAGGCTTCTTGTGGAAGGGAGAAGTGTTAGTTAGTGTTGAAGGCTTGTTGTGGAAGGGAGAAGTGTTAGTGTTGAAGGCTTGTTGTGGAAGGGAGAAGTGTTAGTTAGTGTTGAAGGCTTGTTGTGGAAGGGAGAAGTGTTAGTTAGTGTTGAAGGCTTGTTGTGGAAGGGAGAAGTGTTAGTGTCGGAGGCTTGTTGTGGAAGGGAGAAGTGCTAGTGTTGAAGGCTTGTTGTGGAAGGGAGAAGTGTTAGTTTGTGTTGAAGGCTTGTTGTGGAAGGGAGAAGTGCTAGTGTTGAATGCTTGTTGTGGAAGGGAGAAGTGTTAGTGTCGAAGGCTTGTTGTGGAAGGGAGAAGTGCTAGTGTTGAAGGCTTGTTGTGGAAGGGAGAAGTGTTAGTTAGTTCGAGGTAGGAGCATTGTGTTGGATGTGGAAGTGAAACAGTGTGTGGATTGGTTTGCCGTGTCAGCAGGTCTTACTGTCCCAGAGTGCTAGGTGGTGCAGTGTGCTGAAGACAGTAAGTGCTAGCGGTCAGCAACCCCTCCAGCTGGCACCAATCACTGGGCTCCTCTTTCACTATGTGAACTACCTACCTACCGCATCGCTATCTCAACAGACAATACATTGGTGAAACAGCAAACAACCTCAAACATAGAGCTGCATTAACAGCCTACACGTCTCTTCTACATCAGGTCACTTCCTGTGGCCACGCCGTGGTCTCTTCGTGTTTCCATGGAAAGGATTAACACGTGTGGTCTGGATGGACAATGAGCTCATCGCTGCTGTACTGTTTGTGTGATGCACATGTGGACAAGCATTACATAGCATTACTCATCTATCACACAATGTTCAACATCTGGTCATCTCCCACATGCTGGACCTGAGATGACCCCTCTGATACTTGTTACAGTACCAGAGATGACCCCTCTGATACTTTGTTACAGTACCAGAGATGACCCCTCTAATACCTTGTTACAGTACCAGAGATGCCCCCTCTGATACCTTGTTACAGTACCAGAGATGACCACTCTGATACCTTGTTACAGTACCAGAGATGACCCCTCTGATACCTTGTTACAGTACCAGAGATGACCCCTCTGATACCTTGTTACAGTACCAGAGATGCCCCCTCTGATACCTTGTTACAGTACCAGAGATGCCCCCTCTGATACCTTGTTACAGTACCAGAGATGACCCCTCTGATACCTTGTTACAGTACCAGAGATGACCACTCTGATACCTTGTTACAGTACCAGAGATGCCCTCTGATACCTTGTTACAGTACCAGAGATGCCCCTCTGATACCTTGTTACAGTACCAGAGATGCCCCCTCTGATACCTTGTTACAGTACCAGAGATGACCCTCTGATACCTTGTTACAGTACCAGAGATGACCCTCTGATACCTTGTTACAGTACCAGAGATGCCCCCTCTGATACCTTGTTACAGTACCAGAGATGACCCTCTGATACCTTGTTACAGTACCAGAGATGCCCCTCTGATACCTTGTTACAGTACCAGAGATGCCCCCTCTGATACCTTGTTACAGTACCAGAGATGCCCCCTCTGATACCTTGTTACAGTACCAGAGATGACCCCTCTGATACCTTGTTACAGTACCAGAGATGACCACTCTGATACCTTGTTACAGTACCAGAGATGACCCCTCTGATACCTTGTTACAGTACCAGAGATGCCCCCTCTGATACCTTGTTACAGTACCAGAGATGACCACTCTGATACCTTGTTACAGTACCAGAGATGACCCCTCTGATACCTTGTTACAGTACCAGAGATGCCCCCTCTGATACCTTGTTACAGTACCAGAGATGCCCCCTCTGATACCTTGTTACAGTACCAGAGATGACCCCTCTGATACCTTGTTACAGTACCAGAGATGACCACTCTGATACCTTGTTACAGTACCAGAGATGCCCCCTCTGATACCTTGTTACAGTACCAGAGATGCCCCCTCTGATACCTTGTTACAGTACCAGAGATGACCCCTCTGATACCTTGTTACAGTACCAGAGATGCCCCCTCTGATACCTTGTTACAGTACCAGAGATGCCCCCTCTGATACCTTGTTACAGTACCAGAGATGCCCCTCTGATACCTTGTTACAGTACCAGAGATGCCCTCTGATACCTTGTTACAGTACCAGAGATGACCCTCTGATACCTTGTTATAGTACCAGAGATGCCCCTCTGATACCTTGTTATAGTACCAGAGATGCCCCTCTGATACCTTGTTACAGTACCAGAGATGCCCCCTCTGATACCTTGTTACAGTACCAGAGATGCCCCCTCTGATACCTTGTTACAGTACCAGAGATGACCCCTCTGATACCTTGTTACAGCAGATTTTTGTTTACTTCCATCCCATTCCTGTACCAGAGAAACAATCCGGACAGATTCTATATGAAAGATGAATTTCATTTTTTATCCTCTCACAATGTCCTGAATCTGTGTGTTTCGTCTGCAGTTTATAAGTGATGAGAAGAAGAGGCCTGCTGGTATATCTAAAGCCTCTTGACAGAGCAGGATTACGGGGACACACATATGCAGAGACGCGCATGCAAGCACGCACACGCAATCACACACACACACATTTCTCCTAGCCAGAGAACAGTAACCAGCATTGGCAGAGGCTGACATATGGACTTAATTAAATTAAATTAGGAGACTGAGAGAAAAAGCTGTGGTCAGTTGCCAAAAACTATACCTTGAAAGGATTGGATAAGTAATGAACCGCCTCCTAGAGCCTCCAGTAAAAATCTGTCACCTGTGGAAAACTAGGAAATTCACTGTGTAGGACTGTGTCCTAAATGGCACCCTGTTTTCTATATAAAAGTAGCGGGAAAGTATGCAAAAGTTGTGCACTATTTAGAGAATAGAGAAGGAATCAAACCTGGGTTTTCATCTTGTAATCAGCACCTAATGGACGTTTTTGCGCTGCCGTCTGACACTAACACCAGCCAGCCTTGCCTTGTGACAGATGGGAAATTAGCTGGATAACAACACACATCTTCTCTTCATCCTTGTCTCTCGTTTCAGCTCAGCGACTTTCTTATTTAGTTAGCACTTTGTTTCTGAATCCTGTAAGGTCTGTGTCTGACTGTAAGGTCTGTGTCTGACTGTAGGGTCTGTGTCTGACTGCAAGGTATGTCTGACTGTAAGGTCTGGCTGACTGTAAGGTCTGACTGTCTGACTGTAGGGTCTGTGTCTGACTGTAAGGTCTGGCTGACTGTAAGGTATGTCTGTCTGACTGTAGGGTCTGTGTCTGACTGTAAGGTCTGTCTGACTGTAAGGTCTGTGTCTGACTGTAAGGTCTGTGTGACTGTAAGGTCTGTCTGTCTGACTGTAAGGTCTGTGTGACTGTAAGGTCTGTGTGACTGTAAGGTCTGTGTCTGACTGTAAGGTCTGACTGTAAGGTCTGTCTGACTGTAAGGTCTGACTGTAAGGTCTGTGTGACTGTAAGGTCTGTCTGTCTGACTGTAAGGTCTGTCTGACTGTAAGGTATGTGTGACTGTAAGGTATGTCTGACTGTAAGGTCTGACTGTAAGGTCTGTCTGACTCTAAGGTCTGTGTGACTGTAAGGTCTGTGTCTGACTGTAAGGTCTGTGTCGGACTGTAAGGTCTGTGTGACTGTAAGGTCTGTGTGACTGTAAGGTCTGTCTGTCTGACTGTAAGGTCTGTGTGACTGTAAGGTCTGTGTCTGACTGTAAGGTCTGACTGTAAGGTCTATCTGACTGTAAGGTCTGACTGTAAGGTATGTCTGACTGTAAGGTCTGTGTGACTGTAAGGTATGTGTCTGACTGTAAGGTCTGTGTGACTGTAAGGTCTGTGTGACTGTAAGGTCTGTCTGACTGTAAGGTCTGTGTGACTGTAAGGTTTGTGTGACTGTAAGGTCTGTCTGTCTGACTGTAAGGTCTGTGTGACTGTAAGGTCTGTGTGACTGTAAGGTCTGTGTCTGACTGTAAGGTCTGACTGTAAGGTCTGTCTGACTGTAAGGTCTGACTGTAAGGTCTGTCTGACTGTAAGGTCTGTGTGACTGTAAGGTCTGTGTCTGACTGTAAGGTCTGTCTGACTGTAAGGTCTGTGTGACTGTAAGGTCTGTCTGACTGTAAGGTATGTGTGACTGTAAGGTCTGTGTCTGACTGTAAGGTCTGTGTCGGACTGTAAGGTCTGTGTGACTGTAAGGTATGTCTGTCTGACTGTAAGGTCTGTGTGACTGTAAGGTCTGTGTGACTGTAAGTTCTGTGTGACTAAGGTCTGTGTCTGACTGTAATGTCTGACGGTAAGGTCTGACTGTAAGGTCTGTCTGACTGTAAGGTCTGTGTGACTGTAAGGTTTGTGTCTGACTGTAAGGTCTGTGTCTGACTGTAAGGTCTGTGTGACTGTAAGGTCTGTGTCTGACTGTAAGGTCTGTGTCAGAACTGTAAGGTCTGTGTGACTGTAAGGTCTGTCTGTCTGACTGTAAGGTATGTGTGACTGTAAGGTCTGTGTGACTGTAAGGTCTGTGTCTGACTGTAAGGTCTGACTGTAAGGTCTGTCTGACTGTAAGGTCTGTGTGACTGTAAGGTCTGTGTCTGACTGTAAGGTCTGTCTGACTGTAAGGTATGTGTGACTGTAAGGTCTGTGTGACTGTAAGGTCTGTCTGACTGTAAGGTCTGTCTGACTCTAAGGTCTGTGTGACTGTAAGGTATGTGTCTGACTGTAAGGTCTGTGTGACTGTAAGGTCTGTGTCTGACTGTAAGGTCTGTGTGACTGTAAGGTCTGTGTGACTGTAAGGTCTGTGTCTGACTGTAAGGTCTGTGTGACTGTAAGGTCTGTGTGACTGTAAGGTCTGTGTCTGACTGTAAGGTCTGTGTGACTGTAAGGTCTGTGTGACTGTAAGGTCTGTCTGTCTGACTGTAAGGTCTGTGTGACTGTAAGGTCTGTCTGACTGTAAGGTCTGACTGTAAGGTCTGTCTGACTGTAAGGTCTGTGTCTGACTGTAAGGTCTATGTCTGACTGTAAGGTCTGTGTGACTGTAAGGTTTGTGTGACTGTAAGGTCTGTGTGACTGTAAGGTCTGTCTGTGTGACTGTAAGGTATGTCTGTGTGACTGTAAGGTCTGTGTGGTTATTGAGCTTCCTTTAATTTGCAAAGAAATTAGACTTTCTGATTGCCGTTTTTCCTGTGACAGATAGAGAGGATCTTATAACTGCCGTGGCCTGAGATGATGACGATGTAGTAGTGATGTAGTAGTGATGTAGTAGTGGTGGAGAAGTGATGGAGTAGTGATTTAGTAGTGGTGGAGAAGTGATGGAGTAGTGATTTAGTAGTGGTGTAGTAGTGGTGGAGTAGTGATGTAGTAGTGGTGGAGAAGTGATTTAGTAGTAGTGGTGTAGTAGTGTGTAGTGGTGTAGTAGTGATGTGGTAGTGGTGGCGTAGTGGTGTAGTAGTAGTGGAGAAGTGATTTAGTAGTAGTGGTGTAGTAGTGTGTAGTGGTGTAGTAGTGATGTGGTAGTGGTGGAGTAGTGGTGTAGTAGTGGTGGAGTAGTAGTGGAGTAGTGATGTAGTAGTGGTGTAGTAGTGTTGGAATAGTGATATAGTAGTGGTGGAGTATTGGTGGAGTAGTGATGTAGTGGTGAGGTAGTGTTGTAGTATTGGTGTAGTAGTGGTGGAGTAGTGGCTGAGTGATGGTGTAGTAAGTATGTGGAGTAGTGATGTAGTAGTTGTGTAGTGATGTAGTAGTGGTGGAGTAGTGGTGGAGTAGTGGCTGAGTGATGGTGTAGTAAGTATGTGGAGTAGTGATGTAGTAGTTGTGTAGTGATGTAGTAGTGGTGGAGTAGTGGTGGAGTAGTGGCTGAGTGATGGTGTAGTAAGTATGTGGAGTAGTGATGTAGTAGTTGTGTAGTGATGTAGTAGTGGTGGAGTGGTGGTGGAGTAGTGGTGGAGTAGTGGTGGAGTAGTGATGTAGTATTGGTGTAGTAGTGGCTGAGTAGTGGTGTAGTAGGCGTGGAGTATAAATGTAGTAGTGGTGTAGTAGTTGTGTAGTAATGTAGTAGTGGTGGAGTAGTGATTTTGTAGTGGTGGAGTAGTGATGTAGTAGTGGTGGAGTAGTGATGTAGTAGTGGTGTAGTAGTGGGGGAGTAGTGGTGAAGTAGTGATGTAGTAGTGGTGGAGTAGTGGTGGAGTAGTGGTGTAGTAGTAGTGGAGTAGTGGTGGAGTAGTGATGTAGTAGTGGTGGAGTAGTGATGGAGTAGTGGTGGAGTAGTGGTGGAGTAGTGATGGAGTGGTGATTTAGTAGTGGTGTAGTAGTGGTGGAGTAGTGATGTAGTAGTGGTGTAGTAGTGGTGACGTAGTGGTGTAGTAGTGGTGGAGTAGTAGTGGAGTAGTGATGTAGTAGTGGTGTAGTAGTGGTGGAGTAGTGATGTAGTAGTGGTGGAGTAATGATATGATACTGGTGTAGGTGTGGTGTAGTAGTGGTGGAGTAGTGATGTAGTAGTGGTGGTGTAGCGATACTGTGTCCCAAATGGCACCATGGGTCCTGTTCAAAAGTAGTGCACTATATAGGGAATAGGGTGCCATTTGGTACGCAGACAAAGAGAACGCAGTGAGACAATGTCATTACACAATAACACACCAGGACACTACAGAACACAGTGTTTTGTTCAAGCCAGTTTAATCCTGATTCCTGACAGAAAAGAACTGTCCCTTTTTTGTCTTGTCGTCATGTGGTGTTTGTTTTATATTCATTTGGGTTGTTGATTGTGATGAGATCCAATCCTAAATTCTGTATTCTGCATCCCCCCCGTCAGTGAGCCTAAGCTTTAATAGGGTAACAATGCTGTGTGTTTGGATGGGGGTTCGTCACTTCTTCTATGGTTCCCTGGCTCTGATATCCTCAAACCACATTATACATCCCAAATAGCACCCTCTTCCCTGTATAGTGCACTACTTTTGACCAGGGCTGGCACCCTATTCCCTGTATAGTGCACTACTTTTGACCAGGGCTGGCACCCTCTTCCCTGTATAGTGCACTACTTTTGACCAGGGCTGGCACCCTATTCCCTGTATAGTGCACTACTTTTGACCAGGGTCGCTGCTCTCTCTTCTCTGCTCTCCTACCTGCCAAGCCACCACGAGGCAGAGAAACAGAGGAAAGCAGCATTGATCCTTACGGTTCCGTAAAGAACACCCGCCTTCCCTGGACCATCTGTGCTTCAGAATCCTCTAGTGCTCGCTAACTACCCCCCGCATCACCCCTACCTCCCCCGCATCACCGGTCCTCCCCCTACTACACCCCCTCCTCACCCCTACTTCCCCCTCCTCACCCCTACCTCCCCTCCTCCCTCCTCCCCCTCCTCACCCCTACCTCCCCCTCCTCACCCCTACCTCCCCTCCTCACCCCTACCTCCCCTCCTCCCTCCTCCCCCTCCTCACCCCTACCTCCCCCTCCTCCCTCCTCCCCCTCCTCACCCCTACCTCCCCTCCTCACCCCTACCTCCCCTTCCTTCCCCTCCTCATCCCTAACTCCTCTCCTCTTGGTGCGCAATCTCTAATATTTAAGGAAGGTCTCGAGGTTCTGCTCGCCTGAGGTAGAGTACCTCATGATAAGCTGTAGACCATACTATTTACCATGAGAGTTTTCATCTATATTTTTTTGTAGTTGTCTATTTTCTGCCACAAATCCATGCTGGCACTAAGACCGCACTCAATGATGCGTATAGGGGCAAAAGCAAAGAAGAAAATGCCCATTCAGAGGCGGCATTTCTCGTGGCGGGTGATTTTAATGCTGGGAAACTGAAATCTGTTTTATCTCATTTTTACCAGCATGTCACCTGTGCCACTAGAGGTGACAAAACTCTAGATCACCTTTATTCCACACTAAGAGAAACACACAAAGTCCTTCCTCCATTTGGCAAATCAGATCGTAACTCTATCCTCCCGATTCCTACTTACAAGCAAAAACTCCAACAGGAAGTGCCAGTGACACGCTCAATACGGAAGTGGACCGATGAAGTGGATGCTGAGCTACAGGACCGTTTCTCTATAGCACAGATTTGGAATATTTTCCCAGGATTCATCTGATAATATTGAGGAGTTTTCCACATCAGCCACCGGCTTCATTAATAAGTGCATCGATGACATCATCCCCACATTGACCGTACATACAATACCCCAACCAGAAGCTATAGATTACAGGCAACATCCACACTGAGCTAAAGGCTGGATCTGTAGCTTTCATGGAGCAGGGCGCTAATCTTGACGCTTATAAGAAATCCTGTTACGGCCTCCGACTAGCCATCAAACAGGATTAAGATTGAATCCTACTATCACAGATTACAAAGGGAAACCCAGCCGAAAGCTGCCCAGCAATGCGATCCTACCAGACAAGCTAAATCTCTTCTATGGTCACTTCGAGGCAAGCAACAGTGAGCCATGCATGAGAGCACCAGCTGTTCTGGACGACTGTGTGATCTCACTCTCTGTAGCCGATGTGAAAAAGACCTTTAAACAGGTTAACATTCGCAAGACCACGGGGCCAGAAGGAATACCAGGATGCATACTGACCAGCTGGCAAGTGTCTTCACTGAAATGTTCAATATATCCTACTAAAACTTGAAACTTGAAACTTTTCCTTATTTTAAGCAGACCATCATACTCCCCATACCCAAGAACACCAAGATAACCTTCCTAAATGTCTATAGCTATAGATTGCTAATCAAATGCTGCTACTGTCTATTATCTATCTTGTTGCCTAGTCACTTCATCCCTACCTATATGTACATAGCTACCTCAATTACCTCGTACCCCTGCACATCGTCTCGTTACTGGTTCTTTATGTATATAGCCATGTTATTACCTGGTACTCCCTGTATAGAGCCATGTTATTACCTGGTACTCTCTGTATAGAGCCATGTTATTACCTGGTACTCTCTGTATATAGTCATGTTATTACCTGGTACTCCCTGTATATAACCATGTTATTACCTGGTACTCCCTGTATATAGCCATGTTATTACCTGGTACTCCCTGTATATAACCATGCTATTACCTGGTACTCCCTGTATATAACCATGTTATTACCTGGTACTCTCTGTATATAGCCATGTTATTACCTGGTACTCCCTGTATATAGCCATGTTATTACCTGGTACTCCCTGTATATAGCCATGTTATTACCTGGTACTCCCTGTATAAAGGCATGTTATTACCTGGTACTCCCTGTATATAGCCATGTTATTACCTGGTACTCCCTGTATAAAGGCATGTTATTTTTTACTCATTATTGTTATTCGTAATTGTATTTATTCCTCGTGTCACTATTTCTGCATTGTTGAAAAAGGGCCCATAAGTTAGTCTACAGCTGTTGTTTACAAAGCATGTGACAAATACAATTGTATTTTATTTGACCAATCAGATTCAACGGTATAGCACCCAGGGCACGCCATAAACCTGTCATGGTTAGAGTAAACACACACACACGCACGCATGCATGCATGCACACACATACACAGAAACACACAGGCACGCACACACACACACACACAGAAACACACACACACACAGAAACACACACACACACAGAAACACACAGGCACACACACATCCTTTAGTATTGAGCCTGGTACGCAGTACGACCCTCACACCTTAACAGTGGTGCCTCTGTTTGACTGAGTGCTTCTGTGACTGAACATACACACTACACACACACCCCTCTCTCTCCGCTTCTGCATTACTTTGCAATGAGGCCAACCCGTTTTACCGGTTTAATTTAATCTAATTAGTGGTCAATTAAAAACAAACAAAAAATTGCTGAATCAAATGTCTTTGATCAAATCTCTGCTGGCGCTGGCTGACTATCCTCTACAGCCACCATCTGGAATATGTTCCTCTACAGCCACCATCTGGAATATGTTCCTCTACAGCCACCATCTGGAATATGTTCCTCTACAGCCACCATATGGAATATGTTCCTCTACAGCCACCATCTTGAATATGTTCCTCTACAGCCACCATCTGGAATATGTTCCTCTACAGCCACCATCTTGAATATGTTCCTCTACAGCCACCATCTGGAATATGTTCCTCTACAGCCACCATCTGGAATATGTTCCTCTACAGCCACCATCTTGAATATGTTCCTCTACAGCCACCATCTGGAATATGTTCCTCTACAGCCACCA